>CABHPH010118042.1:0-46803 GCA_902168325.1 Peromyscus nudipes
ATTTCAACAGGAAGTGCATAACCACCTTTTTAATGAGCTTATTTCTTTTACACAGATAAAAGCAACATCGCTTTCTCTTTTTTTTCTTTTAAAGTTTTACTTAACTTTATCTCTTTTATGTGTATAAGTGTTTTTGCCTGCATGTATGTCTGTGCACCATGTACATGCAATGGCCACAAAGATGGCACTGTACTCTGCAGAAATTGGAGCTCCCGACTATTTTGAGCCACAATGTAGGTGCAGGGACTCAAACTTGGGTTTGCTACAAGAGCAGCAAGTACCCTTAACTGCTCAGTCATTTCTCCAGCCCTGCAACATGTCTATCATTTTCAGCAAAATCTAATAATTTTTACTAGAAAAAATAAAAAGAAGATATGATATTAGTTCTTCTAAAAGTGATCCAATAATAGCATTTGCTAATTAATTTTGCAGAATCCTTTCCTTTTTCATCAATAATTGTATGGGTTGACCAAAGAACCTGAGCTTCATCTGTGCTAAGTCTTTAGAACACCATTGACTTCTTCAGATAATTTTTCCCATTGTCTGATCTGTTCTATCTCCAAAATTACTAAGATATTCCAGTGTTATGATCCTTGATGGTCTTTAGTAGTTTTTAGAACTAAGGATTATAATTCATATTCTTATTTTAATTCAATATTATCGTACTTCTTCCTCTCCTAACCCATATGAAATCTTGCTTGTGCCCTTCCCTACAAGAATGAACTTAAGCTGATTGTTTCCCTGTGCTCAAACTAAAATATCTTTCAGAAAGGTAATACAATTAAAGAAGAAGCAGTCATGAATTTGAGGCAGTGATAGTTTTGGAAGGGAGAAGGTGTGCAAATGAAATATTCAAAAAAGAAAAAAATTTAAATTAAATAAAACTATACATTGTATTTACTGATCTAATCCCCATTTTAGAGATCAAGAACCCAAGGCTTCACAGGACTGGGTATGTAGCCCAGTGTATAACATTTGTATGCTGTGAAGCCAGAATTTAAACTAACACATGACAGCTCTAAACTAATTCTTTGAAACACCGGCTGATCTGCTCTTCAGTCTCTTCCCTTTTGATAGACTAGATACTGAATGTGGATATCACTTTTTTTTTAAATGTAAGGCAGCTTTGTGTACTGCTTCAGGAACTCAAGGTGTATTGTGAGATTCCTGTGAGAAGCAGAGGTAGGCAAGATGAGTACACAAAAGTGAAGGTGAGTCATTAAAACAACACATGAAAATTGTCAGCATCCCAAAGGTCCCTGAACAGACAATATGAAAATGTCAATTTATTATTATGTTATATATAGTAACTTTTAAAATGTGTGTGTGTGTGTGTTGTCTGTCTAGGTGTGTGTGATGTAGTATATATATGTTTATGCATGATTTTGCTGCTGTGGTCACATGTACATGTGGGGGCCTGAGATTGATGCTAGAAATCAACTTCCATTGCACATCCATCTTACTTGTTGAGGAAGGGTCTCTCAATCAAACCCAGATCTCAAGTATTATGGCTGTTCTTGCTAGCCATCTTGCTTTGGTGATACCATTTCTACCATTTCTGCTTTCCCAGGCTGGAATTGCAGACTGCAGGCATGCCTAGTTGTCATGTAACTGGAGAACCAAACTCTGGTTCTAATGCTTGGTAAGGCAAGCACTTTAACCGCCAATATACACCCCCAACCACACAGTGGACATTTACACGTCAATGAAAGTACTTTATCTTACATGCACAATCACCAGTGTTTGTGACTTGTGCTTGCACATGTATTTTGTTCTCAGCATAGGAGTGGGATGGAGTACAGATTATGGCACTATTCTAAACCATGTGATTGAAAACTAATATAAAATGTTAGAGATTAAAGATGATAAAGAGACCATAAATTTGAAACAGAGCAAGGAGAGGTATAAGGGATGGTTTGGAGAGGGTAAAAGGAAGAAAGAAATGGTATAATTAAGTTATGAACTGAAAACATAAAGATGAATTAAAAATGGGATGCTGCTCTGAGGAAGAGTATTATGATTCTTTTATATGAATCTTCAAGCTCACTAGTTTCATGTGTCCTAATTGAAATCTTTTGTGAGTTTCAGAACAAGGAGGCATGTTGTTGAATGTGACATGATTTTTTGTATGCTGAATTAAGAAGGAAGTATTAATTAAACAATTTAAATTTCATTCACATAACAAGGGTAGGATCATGAGTTATGGTATCTCATCTCTCCTTTGACCTTTGCAAACTAGGGTGAGTCATATTTAAGGGAATAATATTCTCACCTTTAATGAATCATTTCCTTTTAGTCAGTTTTTAGATAGGGAGAGAAATGTATGCCTGTACATGGTGATTTTTCAGGAGGCGCCATCCATTCTGGGTGAGGTTTTCATGTGGCTCAATAGCTGCTTTTTCCTTCCCCAAATGCTTGACTTTCTTTGGTGAGTTTGTGTGGTACTAGGATGAATACACGTCACTTAATCAAACCTTCTATTTTAATCACCGGACATGCTTGTCAAATAGCCACTACTTCTTTTTAGTTACTGTTTTTCCGATTGCAAGGATAACCTCTGTCATATTGTTAAAGCATAAACAGCTCAGAAAAGCATTAGATGATTCATCCTTGCATGCAGTGCCTACAGAGGCCAGAAGTGTATTGAATTCAAGGGCATTGAATCTCCTGGCTGGAATTATGACAGTTGTGAGATGTCACGTGGGTGCTGGGAATGGAAACTAGGCCCTCTGGAAGAGCAGCCACTGATGTTGACCGAGCCATCTCTCCTGCTCCAATACTGCATATATTTTTAAGTCATAGTACCACATGTCGTCTTTAATATAAGGTGAAATTGAACATTGGGGGAGCATTGGTATTGAGGCATATTGATTGCTCCGTGAGTTTAGAAAGTGATTTTGTTGCTTGGGTGTTAGCATGTAAAAAAAAAATGCAGGTGCACACTTATAGACAAAATTTAAAAAAATGTACCAGAATGCCTGCAATAGTTGTTACCAGACAGCAACCCTGTTGTTGGGGCTGGTATAGATCATTGCCATTGGACATTTTTTTTTTTGGTTTTTTTTTTTTTTGAGATAGGGTTTCTCTGTGTAGCTTTGCGCCTTTCCTGGAGCTCACTTGGTAGCCCAGGCTTGGCCTCGAACTCGCAGAGATCCGCCTGCCTCTGCCTCCCGAGTGCTGGAATTAAAGGTGTGCGCCACCAATGCCCGGCTCCCATTGGACATTTTATACTCCAGGTAAGTGAAGGAGACTAAATTTGACCTAGGTCTTGAAATATGATAGGTAAGGACACTGGACTCTAGATTAGGAGACAATGTACAGGGGGACGTATGGCTATGAGGACTGAAATATTTGTGACAAAATGTGTCATTACAGTGCACATCAGCAGAGATTAAGGCCAATGGTATAGTCTAGATTAATCTCTCTCTCCCTCCCTCCTCCCTGTTCCCTTCCATGCCTCTATGTTACCTCAGAAACTATTCTGTGCTGGTGCTGCATGCTAAGACCTGCACTGATACAGTCTACCTGCAGGCCCTCTCCTTGCATGCTGCCATCATGTTTATCCTGCTTTGTCAGCCACACTGGGAGGCCCAAGCAATCTCTGCTCAACCATTGGCCTACCTGATTCTCCATTTCTTTGGTGTGTCTACTGAAATTTATAAAGGTGACTCCGTGAAAAGTCTAGAAATAGTCAAAGCAATTTATGACACAGTGGTTATTATACACCTCTTTGCATGAGTTGACTGTTCTCGTTGAGGAGGCAGGATTTCCCTTCCAAGGTTCTGGTGCAAGGGCAATGGGAGAGAGGGTCTCCGATGTTCATATAAAATTTAACACCATATATTGACTCTGGGTAAGAGTGATTATCTTCCCCCAAAGCATGGGTGTGACCTTACAAAAGGCTGTGAGATGTGAAAGGTTAGAAAAGGCAATGGTTTGACTAAGATGTCTCACATCTGGACCCCTTTGACCAAGTCAAAGCCCATGATCCCTCTGGCTATGTATTGTTTGTGACCTGGAACTTGCTAGGTAAATGAACCAGTTTGGCTTTGAAAATCATATTTTTTTCCTACAAATACTTCTGCTGATCTTGGAGCTCCCCAGAGTCATCTCTTAGATTAAATGGCCAGTGATCTCAGATGTATCCTTCTTCACTCTAGTACTGGGGGCTGGGCTGCCACTATGCTAAGGTTTGATTTTGGATTGAGGTCCCTAGGCTAGTTCTGGCAAAGAATTTTACAAACTGAGCCATCTCCTCAGGCTCAAATTTCACTTAATTCATAAGTTTCCTCTATACCTCAATGAACCATGAAAAAGTTAAACTGCAGTATAATCTACCTGTGCCTCAAGCAAAGCCAACAGGTGTTAACTCAAGTGGTACCATGGCTGTTTATACATGGAAGAGCTATTATTTGGCTTGGCCTCAGTTTTCCTGTTGTGTTCACTGCTGTTTATTCTCTGAACTTTCTGAGACACTGCATTTTATTTGTAAAATTACCAGCCTAAAGCCACTGGGAAGGATTGAAAGCCAGACATGATTTTTTTAGGAAAATTTTCTTTCTTCATTTTCCTTCTAAACTTGCAGGACTTTGTACCTATGGTGTGCTGTGCATTTTGAAGTTAGTCAGATACTGTTTCTTGTGATGTACTGTTGAGATTCCAACCAGTCCTTTCATTTTATGTAAATTAATTTCTTGGATGAGGCATGCCCTTGAGCTGAACAGATCCTGAACTTCCCTGGGGAGGGCTGCAGATACAGATAGTTGTGGCACGGGTGAGGAAGCACATGTGCTGCCTAAGGCATGACCCCTCGGGGCCCATTGCAGGTTCTTCCCTGCAGTGTGCATAAATAGAGAATGAAAGGAAAGTGTCTTCTTATGCCTGCAGACTCAGGACATTTCCCATTTCTGGTAAAGACAGATTACACATAAAATGGTCCACTTCTTTCCTCTGTTCTTCTGATTCTCAATCATTCTTTGTGTTTTCTGTCATGTTATAATACTAACAGCTAAAGGCAAGACACATGATAGGATTGTTTTCAACATGTAACAACAAATGGCTATGCTCCATTTGAATGGGGTTTTGATATGCTGTTTTATTATATTCATTGTTTCTGCTACTTTAGATTACTACATGTTGAAAATTGAGATAAGGAAGCTGGGCATGATGTCACATGTCTATGTTCAGACCACATGGGAGGCTGATACAGGAGGGCAGTATGTTCTAGGATAGATAAAAATAACTTGTCACCACAAACTAAAAGTATTTTTAAACATAGCCATTCTGTCGTCTTTAGTAGGACTCTCTAGCTCATGGTCCTGTTTGGTTACCAAGTGTGAAGAAGGTGGAATGACATTCTCATTTTTCAAACAATGACTAAATGTTATAAGAGTAATAACCAGATACTGTATCAGTTTTATAAATTTATTTACCTCAGGATATTAAAACAAAGTTATCAGTCCTCTTTTGGAAACCTATTGACTCATTAGCACCCATTATGTATTTTATTTACAGCTACAGGATGACCCAGAATACAAAAACAAAATTAAGGCACAAATCTTGATATACCCTGTACTACAGGTAATTGATACCTTGATGCCATCTTATCGAGAGTATGAACATGGTCCCTTTCTGTCAAGGAAGGTAGCCATTAAGGTGGCATACCTATATATAACAGAAGATGAAGAACTGGCAAACGCAATACTGAGAAATGAACACATGCCTGAAGGATCAAGACACCTGTTCAAGTTTCTTAACTGGAGTGAATTCCTTCCTGAGAAGTATAAAAAGAACCATGTTTACACTGAGCCTGTTCTCGGAAAACTGAATGCTTCTTACCCAGAATTTGTGGATAGTAGAGTATCTCCTTTGCTAGTCAGTGACTCCCAGTTACAGAGATTGCCATTAACTTACATCCTCACATGTGAACATGATATCCTAAGAGATGATGGACTTATTTATGTCACCCGACTCAGAAATGCTGGAGTTCCAGTGACACATGACCACATAGAGGATGGAATACATGGAGCCTTGTTATTTGTCACAGCACCATTTTATTTACGTTTAGGTTTGAGAGTAAGAGATAAGTATCTAAATTGGTTAGAAGAAAATCTATAAAGCAATGGTACATGTCACTAGGTAGTCAGACCTTTTAGTTAGCAATGCTATCTAAAGGTTATAATTTAAAATATTTTAAAATTGATGAGTTTAAACTTCAATTGAACTGTGGATAAACCTAATTTTAAGTTAGAATAAATATGGTTGAATATATTTGAGAAGTTACTTAATTTTGCAAATTCTAAATACAATAAAATGGAGATGTTCATTTTGTTGTCATCTTTAATACCATGAGTAGAGATACTCTCTGAGAATTCAAATCTAGTAGTTTAGTACTAAAATGTGAGTGTAGTTATATTCAAAAGAGCATGACAGTTTCCAAGCAGTGATAACATTGGGATGATGAATAAGGAGAAAGTTTCGGGTAGAAACATTGTAGTGGCATTTACATGGAGTGATCATTACACTGTATTTCAGCCACGAGTTTTAATTGTACACTGTTCATACAAAAAAATCAATTTTCTGAAGGTAAATTAGATCAGTTTTTTTTCATTGACTGTATATGAAGTCTATTTACTGATTATTACTTATTAATACCCTTTTCTGTGTATTGGGGAGCAAGGTTAACATCTTCACCACAAATTATCCCAAAGCTTAAATATTTGAACCTTATTTAGGTATGTGTAGAGGACTTTCTTGCACAGCCAGCCCCCAAATCATGGCATGCAGACTTATTATTATTCATGAATGCTCAGCCTTATGCTTTTCCCACTAGATCTTATAACTTAATTTAACCTGTTTTTCTTCATCTATGTTTTGTTTCAGGGCTTTTTACCTTTCTTACATTCTGTATGTCCTACTTTCCTGCTTCTTTTGTGTTTGGCTGGCTGGCAGCTGCCTGGCTGGCTGGCCCTGGGCATCTCCCTTTCTTACTCCTTCATTCTCTGTGGAGCCTAAATTCCTCCTTCTACTTATTCTCTCTGCCCACCAGGTCTGCCTATCTCTCTACTGCCTAGCTAATGGCTGTTCAGCTTTTTATTACACCAATCAGGTGCTTTAGGCAGGCAAGGTAAAACAAATGCAATACATTTTACATAGTTAAACAAATGCAGCATAAACAAATGTAACACATATTTGCATAATTAAAGTAATGGTCCACAATAAGTATGAACCTCCTAATTGATATCAAGTCCTCAGCCCTAGAATCACATACATGCAAGTAACACTAAATGAACTTAGCAAGTTATCTTTATATATTTAACCATATGTAAATATAAATTGTGTGTGTGTGTGTGTGTGTGTGTGTGTGTGTGTGTGTGTGTGTGTACTTTGAGAGAGAATAGGAGAAGTATATGGACTGGAGTCTCAGGAGAAAATGGAAGCTGAAAATAATTCAATTATACTCTATTTTTTTTAAATGCTAAAAAATTCATCCATTTTTAGACAATGATTCCCAATAAGATGATTCTTAGCCAGCTCTGTACGGGAGTTAGAATTATTCAGAGTATTGTTTTCATATTTTGAATTGAGTCGTTAGCCTACATGAAAACTGCATGCCTAACCTAGGACACTATCTGAGCTGCTGATACGCAGACCTACTCGCTTCTGTTATCATGAGACCCACACCTCTGTCAGTACCAACAACTTCATAAATAACTTCATTTCCATGAGTAGGCACTATAATCATTGTCCAATTTTCTGGTGTCTTGGTATTGCTGCTGTTTCAAATGGCTGTTTTCACCTGGTTTCCGCTTTTGTTTACAGCTGAGCAAACTTTGGGAAATTGTGTATGTCTGTGGGTTCCTTTGATAAACAATCCTTATCTTCATTACTTTCATCAATTTTTTTTCCTGTAGTTTGACATTTTTGCTCATCTTAACAGTAACCTGATCATTGATCTCTCTGACCTTATCATATGAGATTCTTCTCTGGCATTTGAACATTAAATTATTATAGGCAAACCAGAAAAGCTTGATTAATATGTTTCTTTGTTTCATTTGACTCATGATTAACTGTGAATATATAACATCTAACAGCAATCTTTTTGTTCTTCAATTTATAAAACAAAGGGGTCACTAATAAAATTATTATAAACCAGAACTGACCATTTTTTACATTATTTACTTTGGTACACATGAAATATTTTTCAAATTTCCAGTTACATAGTAATTTTTGATAAGCACATAGAACAGGTCTTTGTGGAGGAAGATGTTATCTTGAGATTTACAAATACCCATGGGTAAAATAATGGCACAAATGTTATGAACAAGAGTAAGCCAGTAAACATTTCACCATGGAAGTGGAAGGGGATCACAAGCCCCTAGCTGCTGCTGAGATTCTATTGACAATAGATTGCTACTGGGATGACCAGTGTTTATTTCAGGCTGTGATCCTTGGTAGCTTGACTATGCTCCAGTGAATGGCTCCACACATGTACATTGATGGGTAGCACAAATTGGACCCAGTGGGTTCTTAAAAACAAAACAAAACAAAACAAAACAGAAGACATGAAATTGGGTCAGGGCTTGGGGTGTATGCATCTAGGAGGAATAGGAGGTTGAATGTATGGGCTAGTGTGATCAAAATGGATTATGAGATTCTCATGAAGTTAATAAAAGTATTGTATTTTTAAAAAGTCCAGAAACATAAATATTTTCACCTCATTAAAAAAGTTTATGTTGCAAGGTCTCTCACTTTCTGCATACTATCTGGCTGTGGGTGTCTATATTTGTTCCTATCTGCTCAGGAGGAAGCTTCTATGATACTGGTTAAATAAGACACTAATCATATTTGTCTTTTTGAGTCTGGGATACTTCACTCAGAATGATTTTTTTTTAGTTCCATCTCTTTGCCTGCAAATTTCATGATATCATTCTTTTATTTATTTATTTATTTATTTGTTTATTTATTTATTTATTTATTTATTTTTTCCAAGACAGGGTTCCTCTGTGTAGCTTTGTGCCTTTCCTGGAACTCACTCTGTAGACCAGCCTGGCCTTGAACTCACAGAGATCTGCCTGGCTCTGCCTCACAAGTGCTGGGCGTGCACCACCACTGCCTGGCTGATATCATTCTTTTTAATGCATGAATAATACTCAATTGTATAAGTATACCACATTTTCTTTATGTATTCTTCTGTTGATGGACATGGGGGTTGTTTCCAATGTCTACCAACTATAAAGAGATCAGCAATGAACATAGCTGAGCAAGTGTCCCTGTGGTAGGATGAAGCATAAGAGACCTTGGAACACTCAACCTAAATGGAATGTCTTCATCAAATCCTTTACCTCGGAGCTCAAGGATCCCTTCATAATAGATGGCAGAAAGAGCCAACAGGGACCCAGGACACTGAGGAAACAAGGCCTTCTACACCAACATGAACAAAGCTCATATGAACTCACCCAGATAGCATGTACAGGGCTTTCACAGTTCTACACCAGGTCCTCTGCATTTATTTTAATGGCTTCCAAGTTTAGTGTTTTATGGGATTTGAGAGCATGCACACCAGTGAGTCTCTGATTCTTGTGCTTTCTCTTGGGCTCTTTTCTACCTGTTGGTTTGTCTTGTTAAACTTTGATGTGATAGTTTATCTTATTTTGCTATATTTTAAAAAGTGAAGGATTAATGAATGAAAACCTAGTCACTAGGGCAAAGGTCAACAACTGAACTGTCATTTATACCTGCTGGGAGAGGGGATATCAGTTTTCTCCAACAGAGTGACACTAGGTACATCAACCACACCAACATAGGGCCTCATGTTCAGGAGTAGTTGACAACCATATAGTCAGCTCCACAAGTTTTTGTTGTTGTTGCTTTGTTTTTATGCTTTTATTTGGTTACGGTGTGGGCTTTTATTTTTCTTTTTTGGTGCTGCTGTATTTTGTTTTCTAGGTTCTGGGTGGATTTTTGAGGAAGAACTTAAAATTGGGTGGGTAGGGGAAGAACTTGTGGGAGGGGAAGCATATGGTAAAAATATACTTGAATTTAAAAATTGTTCTAAATAATAAAGATATAATAATAAAAAAGAAAAAAACATAAAACAAAGTTAATACAAATTGTTCATGAGGAGATTTTTTTTGAGTTGAATAACAAAAGATCACATTTTTTAATTAAGCAGAATTTCTAAAATAAACTATCAAAATATAGTGAAAAATGAATCCTATAAATAAGAATGAAAAATTCTATATAAGATGTATTCTCTGAAAAGAAAACTACAAACTTGAAAATTATGCATGGTGCCCAAGCAGGGTGTCTCAATAAGGAATGTCAGGGTATCTAGAAGTGCCAGGTGTCTCAATAGGGAATCATTCAAAATAATTTAAAAAATTAACATATTTGAAGCTATTGTAAAGAGTGTTGATTCCCTGATTTCTTTCTCAGGACATCTATGACTTGTTTATAGAAGGGCCACTAAATTTTTTTTTTAGTTAATCTTGCATCCAGCCACTTGACTAAAGGTATTTATCAGTTGTAAAAGTTCCTTTGTAGAATTTTTGGGATCGCTTGTGTATACTACCATATCATCTGTGAAAAATGATACTTTGACTTCTTCCTTTCTGATTCGTATCCCCTTGATTTCCTTTAGTTGTCTTATTGTTCTAGCTAGAAATTCAAGTACTGTATTGAATGAGTATGGAGATAATAGGCAACCTTGTATAGTTCCTGGTTTTAGTGGAATTGCTTTGAGTTTCTCTACATTTATCTTGATGTTGGCAATCAGCTTGCTTTATATTGCAGAAGGTCTAACACACACACACACACACACACACAGCGAGAGAGAGAGAGAGAGACAGAGAGAGAGAGAGAGAGAGAGAGAGAGACAGAGAGAGACAGAGAGAGACAGAGAGAGACAGAGAGACAGAGAGAGAGACAGAGACAGAGACAGAGAGAGACCAACAGACTACAGAGGATATATATTTGGTACTCTGGTTCATTCATTGGCTTAATATGAATAGTTGACTGTCTTTATCCAGATTGTTGGCACACTACACTAAGATTGCTTTTAAAAAGTTTTTAATGAACTTTGTGTTGCTAGTGGGCTCTCCTTGGTTCTCATCAAGTCTGATGTTTCTCTGCTCCATTCCTATCAGAATGACTAGATTCAAAAACACAATGATAGCTAATGCTAGAAAGGATGTGAAGGAAGGGGAACACTCTTCTGTTGCTGGTGGGAATGCAAACTTGGACAGCCACTTTGGAAATCAATATGGTGGTTTCTCAGAAAACTGGGATTCAAACTACCACAAGACCCAGCTATACCACTCTTTGGCATATACCCAAAAGATGCTCAATCATACCATAAGGACACTTGCTCATCTATGTTCATATGTATATGTAATAGACAGAACCTAGAAACAACCTAGATGTCGCTTAACCATCCTGAGTGAGGTAATTCAGACCCAGAAAACAAACATGGTATGTACTCACTCATAAGTGGATATTAGCTATAAACTAAAGGATAAATACGTTATGATCCACAGACCCAGAAAGACTAGGTAACAAGGAAAGTTCAAGGACAGGGGGAGACACATGGATCTCCCTGAGAAGGGGAAATAGGAAAGATTTCATGAGTGAACTGTGGGCTGATAGGGATGGCAACATGAGCAATCAGGTTGGAGGGATATGGGGGGGAGTACTAAAAGAGAGTACTGGAAAGAGAAGTCATTTTGGGGTCAGGTAAAAACCTGGTGCAAGGGAATCTCCCAGGAATCTACAAGAATGATCCCAGATAAGACTCTAAGCAATAATGGATATGCAGTCTGAACTCGCCATCTCTTGTGACCAGTGGAGAGAGTGGAAAACCAACCCAGCCACATACCCTTTGACCTACAGTCTGCCCTGTCTGTGGAATGTGCTGCGGTAAGGGTGGCTTAGAGATTGAGGGAGTGGTCAACCAATGACTAATCTAGCCTAAAACCCATGCCAAGAGTTTAAGCCCATCACTGACACTGCTTTGAATACCAGGACCCATGGGCTGGATGACCCAGAGATCTAGGATAGAACCAAATACGACAGGAGGGGAAAAAATGTCAATGTAATGATGCCTAATGTTATTCTACTATACACATAGATTGGTACCTAGTCCAAGTGTTACCAGAGAGACTTCATTCAGCAACTGATGGAAACAGATACTGAGACCCACAGCTAAACATTAGGTGGGTCTCAGGGAATCTTGCAGAAGAGGGGAAGAAAGAATTGTAGGAACCATAGAGGTCAAGAAATCTATAAGAAAACCCACAGGATCAATGAAACTGGGGTCAAAGGGGCTCACAGAGACTAAATCGACAACTAGGGAGCCTGCATGGGACTGACCTAGGCACTCTGCATATATGCTACAATTGTGTAGCTGGGTGGTCTTGTGGGACCTAACAGTGGTAGTAGGGGCTGTCTTTGACTCATTTGCTGTCTTTTGGGACCCTACTCCTCATACTGGGTCACTTTGCCTAGCCTTAATACAAGGGGAGGTGCTTAGCTTAATTGCAACTTGATATGCCATGTTTTGTTGATATCCATGGGAGACCTGCCCTTTCCTGAACAGAAATGGAAGAGGAGTGGATTGAGGGGTGGGAACATAGTGGGAAAGAAGGGGAAGGACTTGTAGGAGAGAAGAGTGGGGAAACTGTGGCTGAGGTGTAAAATCAATCAATCAATCAATCAATCAATCAATCAATCAATCAATTAAAAACACCACAATTGGGTAAGAATTTAATCTTTAAAATCAATTTCTGAAAAAATAACATACAAAAGAGTATAATTTAATCAGCATATAATGATAGGTACTCATTAAAATTTAAATTACTCAATGTTTAAAGAAAAAATAATATAGATTGGAAAAAATGTAAGTATGGAAACAATTTCATTGTAGATATCTGACACTACTTCTAAAATAAATATTAAATACTGAAAACTTTTTAACTGATACCTAAATATAGCAAAGTTGCCTGGTACATTGAGATGATCATGTGGCTTTTTTCCTTTAATTTGTATATATAGTAGATAACATTGAGAGGTTTTTATGTGTTGAACCATCCCTGCATCTCTGAGATAAAGTCTTCTTGATCATGGTGAATGATTTTTTTGATATGTTCATGGATTCAGTTTAGGAGTATTTTATTGAGTGTTTTTCATCAATGTTCATGAGGGGAATTGGTCTGTAATTCTCTTTCTTGAGTCTTTGTGTGGTTTAGGTATCATGGTGACTGTGGCCTCATAAAAAGAATCTGACAATGTTCCTTTTGCTTCTATTTTGTGGAATAATTTGAGGAGTATTAGTATTATCTCTTCTTTGAAAGTCTGTTAGAATTCCATGCTGAAACCATCTGTCCCTTGGCTGTTTTTGGTTGGGAGACTTTTAATGACTTTTTGTTTCCTTAGGGATTGTAGGTCTATTTAAATTGTTTATTTGGTCTTGATTTAATTTTGGTATGTGGTGTCTATCAAGAAATTTTCCAATTTCTTTTAGATTTTTTCCAATTTTGTGGTTTACAGGTTCTTGAAGTATGACCTAATGATTGTCTGGATTTCCTTGGTGTCTGCCTTTTTCATTTCTGGTTTTATTAATTTGGATATTCTCTACTTTTTATTTAGTTTGGATAAGGGTTTGTCTATCTTGTGGATTTTCTCAAAGAACCAACTCTTTGTTTCACTGATTATATGCATTGTTCTCTTTGTTTCTGTTTTATTGATTTCAGCCCTCAGTTTGATTATTTCCTGCCTTCTACTCCTCTTAGATGTGTTTGCTTCATTTTGTTCTAGAGCTTTAAGGTGTGCTCTTAAGTCACGAGTATCGGATTTCTCCAAACTCTTTATGTGGGCACTCAATGGTATGTACTTTCCTCTTAGCACTGCTTTCATTGTGTCCCATACATCTGGATATGTTGTGTATTCATTTTCAATGAATTCTAGGAAGTCTTTAATTTCTTTCATTTTTTCTTCCTTGACCCACTGGTAATTCAATTGTAGTTGTTCAGTTTCCGTGAGTTTGTAGGCTTTCCTTAATTTCTTTAAGGGAGTTTCTCATTTCCTTTTAAAGGACCTCTATCATCTTTATGAAGTTATTTTTAAGGGTTTTTTTTATGATTTAGCTGCACTGGAATGTTCAAGTCTTGCTGTCATAGGATCTCTGAGTTCTGGTGATTGCCCTTTCTGTTACTGATTATGTTCCTACACTGACATTTAGACATCTGGATTTGGGATGATTATCAGTCTAAGTGTTCATTCCTGTGTTTGTCTTTGTTGAATGGGTATTTTATTCCTTTGTTTTCTATTTCCTCTCTGGTCTTCTGGCATAAGTGGCCAAGGTTCTGGTGACTGATGAGTCTTCAGGTCCAGTAGAATGTCTCTGCTGGGATTTTAGGGTTTTGGGTCTCTAGATCTAGTTTGGCCTAAGTCTTCTGAGGTTGTAGACCAGAATAGGGAGCCAAGGGGAGGGAATGCTGTTCTGATGGTATGGGCCATACTAGGCCTATGGAGTCCGCTGGCTCAGTGAGGAAGGGCTGGCTACAGAGAGGACGATGAGGTGGGAGGAGTTGGAAGGCAGAGAGGTTCTTGGGGGAACAAAACTTAGGGGGTGGCAGCAGTCCAGTTGGCAGGTGGGTCTCTCACCAGCTAGTTTGCTGGTGAGGACTGCACCAGAGGAGTTGAATTCCACCAGAGTTGGAGGCAGGGCCCAGCACTGGTACTGGTGCTTGGATAGGAGGGAAGGACAGATCCAAGGGAGATGGGAGGGCAGATCCAAGGGCTGTGCCCTAGGGCTTAGGGTCTGGAGACTGGGACAGCTGAGTTGGGAGGTCAATCACTCACCTGTTCTTCTAACTGGTGTGGGCTTTTCCTGGGCCTATGGAGTTTGCACAAATGTGGAGAAAGGCTGGCTGCAGGCGAGAGGGGGCTGGAGGTGGGGGCAGGGAGTAAGAGGTGGAGGATGATAAGGTGGGGGGAGGGTTTGGGGTGCGGAGTGAATCTTGGGGGAACAAAATCCAGGGAGTAGTTGCTGTCTACATGGCAGGCCAGTCCCTCACCTACTTGCTGACTGGCCTAATATTAATTTATTTACTTTACATCCTGACTGTTTTTTCTCCTTCCTCCTCTCCTTCCAGTCCCTTCCTTCTCTCACCCCACACCTCCCACCTCCCTTACACCCCACGCCGGGAAGCCTGTTGTTTTTTAAAGAGAGAGTGTAGCTGTATGTGTGGTAGGGAGGTGGGGAGAATCTGGGAGGAATTTGAGGAGGAGAAACCATGATCACATTATATTATACAATTTTTTTTCCTTCAGTAAAAAAAGAGAAAAAGTGTTCATTGTCTCTAGTAACTAGGGAGATGAAAATAAAATTTGTGAGGTAAGGCTAAAATGTTTCTTATTAGCTAATGATAATATCGTTTACAAGGTTTTAAAATTGAATTTTAAGAGAGAACAAAAACTGTTAATAAACTAGTTTGTTACTAGTCAAATATTAAGAGCATTTTTTTTTTGTCTAGGCTGTAACACCTAAGTTGACATCATGAAACATTCTATCATTAAGGCAAAAGTAAAGCTGAGCAACTATCAGGGTAGCTTAGCAGCTTTCAGGAGCCGAGTGGGGCTGTGGCATGCATCTGCTATGTTTTAACACTTCTATTTTCCAGGACTGAGTATCTACTGATTTCTCGGTTTCTTTGGGACACAGACTGTATAGACTCTTTCAGTGTAAACCAATGCAACAAATCCTCGTTTCCATTTGTTTTATTGCCCTAGAAACCTTGACCCTATACATGTGCTATTTCAAAATGAAAATGATAATAATTTCATAACAAGCTGTGTTTGGCTGGTTGCATTGGTTACTTCTCTCTTTGCTCTGATACAATACATGGCAAGACAGAGCACAGGAGAACAACAGGTCTATTGTGTCTCAAAGTTTCCTGGAAGACAGTGCATGGCAGTTGGTCACATTGTGCTTACTGCTGTGAAGCAGAGAGAATGGAACGGTGGGGCTTATCACTCTTGTCCATTTCTATTCTGTCTCTGTCCCAGCACATGGGATGGTGTCACCCACATTTACAGTATGTCTTTTTTCTCAATTAATGACATCACAGATACTCTTTAAGGTACATCTATAGGTATTTTCAATTCCAGTCAACTTGGCCATGACCAAGGACCATCATTTTTGGTGCTAATATGGTAGTTGAATAATGAATTTTTAAAACTATGTTTGAATTATTCTGTTACACAGTAATATTCAAGCCTATACTGTTTTACCTTTGATAAAAATTCCTTTATCAAAGAAGTGAGATGGGATGGTGAATCAAAATCTCAGTGTGCATGATGATTGTGGTAACCTCTTCAAAATGCTGTACTGGATCTATTAAATTTCTATGAGGTAAATACAAGAGTTAAATGCAATTGTATATAAATGATGAAAAATTCCATTAATACCAAAGATAGAAATAATAAACCAAACAAATACACTGATTGCAGATAATTTTAAGAGTGAATGTTCTTTTTGACTTGCCCTAGGTGAGAAGGTTGCCTAATTTTAGGCAATGTAAAAGTTCAATTGTTGAGGTTACAGTTGACAACTAAGCTTTGTGAGACTTCATCATCTTCAAAGCATCTCATTGGAGTTTCCTTTACTGTCGAATGCAATATTTCTTTTGGTACTGTTATGCCCAGATCACGGGGACCCCCAAAAGACCACCACAGAGACCAAATCCCATATGTAAAAGCAGAGAGCCTTTATTTTCAAGCTTGGAGCTTGGGCTATCTGTCCCAAGCAGCAGTGAGAGCAGAGAGCCCCAAACCCAGGCAGGGTAGAGTTTTGAAACATAGCCGAGGTTGGGGTGAGGGTATTTCAGAGTTCAGGACCCTGATTGGCTGACATTTGTCTAGGGATATAGGGAATGTTTGGAATGTCATGTATTTCCTTTTCCTGGGTCTAGGTGTTGCCTGCCAGAAACTGTGTGGTCAAGCTGCCTTGGGCTCCCCCACAGGGCTGCAGCTTAACTGTACAGAACAGTGGGCACTGTCAGAGAAGAGACACCAATGACACCAACAGCATGAGACTTGTGGTACTTTTAAGCATCTTTTATTTTGCAAACATGCTCCTCCCACTTCCTTTTTATGTTAAGATCTGGTTCTCTGTACAGTTTCTTTTGGCTTAAAGTATGGAGAATGTTGTAGCTGTAACTAGAAACAAAAGCACCTTTGCCTTAAGAAAAGCACTGCAGTGAGTTTAACCCCTTTCCTTAGTGTCTTCTGTTTTTCAATGAGTCATAATGTTGAACCATCTTTGTCAGGCCACTAGATTTTCCATGGTTTTGAAGAGGTAAGAAGCTTACTGTCTTTTTGTCATCTGGAGCTTGTCACTATGAAACCCAGTCCTTGACCTCATATTAAGGACCATCACTGATAAGTATTAGAAATTTGAGTATTAGAAATTATTCCATAACAAGGTAAAAATCTCTGCACAAATACTCTAGGGGATAGTGATTAGCAGGGTTTGCTAACTAATTTTAGAAGGTGTCATATATAATAAGCCCAACATATGTCGAATGTTGACTTTCTAAGGGAATTTGGTTGAGAGCTTGGGCTGTTTGGGACACACCCTGGGTAATATCTTTGCAAACCAACAAATAAGCCAGACTGCAAATCCTCACTCTCCTAGCACAGACTGAGGGAGTAAGGTCGACACAGTGAGCTGAATTAGAAATAAGATAACTGTAAGGAGTAATAAAACAGAAAAAGCAGGTAAGAAAACAGAACCAGGTTCTTCACAAACATTTTGAGAATATTATTGAATAAATGCTCAGAGCCTATCATAATATTAATTTCATGATATTTTGATTCCTGAGGAATTGCTAAGTTCTCAAAATCAATACTTGGTGAGCTAGGTGACTTAGTGATAAAGATGATCCTGAGTTCAATCCCAGAAACTCATATAAAGGTAGAAAAAGAAGGAAAACTCCCCAAAGCTATCCTCAGTCCATATGAGTTTTGTTGTTGGGACCCATATACACATATATGACATACAAAAAATAATAAGCAAAATTAAATAAAATTTTTAAAACTTAAAAATCAAGCAAAGAAACAAAATGTCGCTCCTTCCAATCATGTAAGATGCTGCTTTTTCTCCAGGGTTTGGGGTAAACTTCAAAACCATTTTAGAACTTTGATACTTTCTGCCCTTTAAGGCTGGAGTTGGTTTTTGTATATGAAATATGGGGTCAATTCCATCCTTTCCTTTTTGCAGACATAGAGTTTCCTCAGCACTATTAATCAAGGACTATCTCTTCCTCCTGCACATTTTTACCATTTTTGTTGAAGATTACTTCATCATAATATGTAGGTATGGTCTCTATTATGTTGTTATATTTCATCCTTTCTGTTTTTTTCATATTATCTTTTTACTTCAATTAGATTATTTTTTCATATAATATATCTTGATTAAAAATTTCCCCTCCCTTCACCTAGTTCATCACCACATACCCTCCCTTCTGAGCCCATTCCATTTCCTTCTGTTATTCGAAAAGAACAATCTTCAAAGAGATAAAAAACAAACATAACGAAAGTATATATATATATATAATAAGATAAAGCAAAAACCATCACATTGAGGCTGGACAGAAGGCAACCCAACAGAAAGCAAAGGGCCCTAAGAGCAGGCACAAGAATCAGACCAACTTATTTATACACTCAGGAGTCCCATAAAACTATTATGCCGAAACCTAGAATATCTATACAGAAGACCTAATGCAGACCCCTGTAGGCCCAATGCTTGCAGCTTCAGTCTCTGTGAGTTCATAGTGGCCTTGCTTGGTTGATTCTGAGAACCTTATTCTCCTGATAGCCTCCATTCCCTCTAGCTATTAAACTCTTTTTGCCTCCTCTTCCACAGATCTCTGAGGGAAGGAATTAGATGGGGGCATCTTATTTAGACTCTGTGAATACTTCCTACTGTTTAGTCTCTGTATCTGTTCCCATTTGCTGATGGAGGGACCTTCATAGATGACGATTGAATAAGTCACTGATCTATGAGTATAGCAGAATATCATTAGGAGTCATTCTATTGATATCTTTTTTTTTAGACCAGTAGTATTTGGTGTGGTCCTAGGTCTATGGGCTGTCTATTTTCTAGTTCTTGGTGACCTAAGCAGTGTCAGCTATGGGTTATGTCTTGTGGAATGGGTCTTAAATCAAACCATATATTGGTTGGCCATTCCTACAAGTTCTGTGCCACCATTGCTCTAGCATATCTAGCAGGCAGGACAGATTGTAGGTCAAAACTTTTATGGCTAGGTTGGTGTTTATGTTTCTCTTTTGGCAGCCTGCAGAGTACTGTCCCTCACCAGAGACACTAGAACATAGGGGTGAAGGCTCAAAATAGGCATTGGCTCGACTTCTCCATGTTCAGTGAATGAGTTGTGTGGGTGTTGTTCTTAACAATGGGGCACTTTTGTCAGTTTGTGAAGAGCAATCCATTGTCTTAGTTTGGGGATATCCATGGAATCCTTTTGGCTAACACCTTAACTGAATACAACCTAGTCCTGCTATTGGAAGCTTTCCTGGGTGAAGAGATGGCCAGTTAAAACTCACTATTTCCCATTATTAGGATGCCTCATTAGGATCACCTTCATATATTTTAGGAAGTTTCTACTGTACTAGGTTTCCATATCATTACAACTCTCTCTTCCTGAATTCTCTCTGTCAACCCTATCTCCCCTCCACTTCCCTACCTGATCTACCCACTCAGGTCTCTAACTGCTCTTAGTCTATCTATATCCACAAAACCTTTCTATTTCTCCTTCCCAGGGAGATCCATGTGCCCTCCACCCAGTCTCTTCTTCTATGCCTATCTTCTCTGTGTCTATGAATTGTAGCTTGGTTATCATTTACTTAATGGCTAATATCCACATATAAGCAAACATATACACATATAGATGGGTCTGGATTACTTCACTCAGGATGAATTTTGTTTCTACTTCTGTCTTTTCGCCTGAAATTTTCATGATGTCACTTCTGACAGCTGACTAATAGTCCAACATTTTCTTTTCTATTCTTCTGTTGAGGGATATCTAGTTTGTTTCCATTTCCTGGCTATATGACTAGAACACAAATAAAAATGGTTGAACAAATGTCCTTATGGTAAGATAGAGTTTCCTTTGGGTATTTGCTCAAGAGTGGTATAGCTAGGTCTTGAGGAAAATTGGTTTCCATCTTTATGAGTAACTGCTATATTGATTTCCATGATTTCATTCCCACCCCCAATAGAGGAATGTTCTCCTTCTTCCTCATCCATACCAAGATGAGCTGTCACTTGTGTTATTGATCTTAGCCATTCTGATATGTGTAAGATGAAATCTCAGAGTCCTTTTGATTTGCATTACCCTGATGGCTAAGGATATTGAACATTTAAGTTTTTCTAAGCCATTTGACTTTCCTTTATTGAAAATTCTCTTTAGATCTGTACCCAATTTTAAATTGGATTATTTGGGGGTTTTTTTGGTCTCTAATTTTTTGAGTTCTTGGTATGTTTTGGATATTAGTTCTCTATCAGATGTGAATGGGGTAAAAATCATATCCCATTCTGTAGGTTGCCACTTGTCCTAATGACAGTGTCATTTTCTTACAGCAGCTTTTCAGTTTCATGAGGTCTTATTTATTAATTATTGATCTTAGTGCATGAACTACAGAAAATCTTCTCCTGTGTAAATGAGTTCAAGGCTATTCTTCAATTTCTCTTCTATCATGTTCAGTATATTTGGGTTTATGTTGAGGTCTTTGATAAATTTGGACTTGAGTTTTTGTGCAGAGTGGAAAGTATAGATCTATTTACATTTCACATGCTGACATCCAATTTGACCAGCATCATTGGTTGAAGACGCTATCTTTTTTTCCACTGTGTATTTTTGGCTTCTTTATCAAAAATTAGTTGATCATGGGTATGTGGATTTATTTCTGGGTCTTCAGTTCAGTTCCATTGCTCAGTCTGGCTGTTTTTATGCCAATAGTATGTGGGTTTCATTGCTATAGCTCTGTAATACAACTTGAAATCAGGGATGGTTATACCTCTAGCAGTTCTTTCATTTTTATTCAGGAATGTTTTGGTTATTCTGGGTTTGTTTGCTTCTTTGTTTTCCCATATGAAGTTGAGAACTGTCTTTTCAAATTCTGTGAAGAATTGTGTTTGAATTTTCACGAGGACTGCATTGAATTTACAGATTGCTTTTGGTAGAGTGGCCAATTTTACTAAGTTAATCCTACCTATCCATGAGCATGAGAGATCTCTATGACCTTTGATATCTTTTTCAGTGACTTGAAGTTATTATCATACAGTCTTCCACTTGCTTGGTTAGAGTGACCCCATGATATTATATTATTTCGGGTTATTGTGAAAGGAGTTGGTTCCAATTTCTTTCTCAGGCCAGCTACTTTGTTGAAAGTGTCATCTGTAGGAGTTATCAAGAAGAATTTTTACGGTCACTTACATAAACTATCATGTCATCTTCAAGTAATGATACTTTGACTTCTTTCCTTCCAATTTGTGTTCCCTGGATCACCTTCAGTTGTCTTTTTTCTTTCGCTGAGACTTCAAGTGCTGTATTGAATAGATATGGAGAGAGCGGACACCTTGTCTGTTCCTTATTTTAGTGGCCAATACTCCTCAAACTATTCCATTAAAAAAAGAAACAGAAGCAATATTGCACAATTCATTTTATGAGACCACAGTTTCTCTGATACCCAAACCAAATAAACACCAAAGAAAGAGAATTATAGGCCAATTCCTCTATGAACATACATGCAAAAATTATCAATAAAATGCTTGCAAAGCGTATCTAAGAACATATCAGAACTATACTCCACCACAATCAAGTAAGCTTCATCACATAGATCTAAGTTCATTTTAGCATATATACATTGATAAACATAATCTACACTATAAACAAAGTGAAAGACAAAAACTGTGTGATTATTTCACTAGGTGCAGGAAAGGCCTTTGTTGATATATATTATTGGACCCTAATAAACTTGCCTGTGGATCAGAGGACAGAGCCAGTCACTAGATTTGACATAGAGGCCAGACAGTGGTGGCACACACCCTTAGTCCTATCACTCAGGGGAGGCAGAGATCCATCTGGGTCTTTGTGAGTTCAAGGCCACACTGGAAACAGAGCCAGGCAGCGGTGGCACACCCCTTTAATCCCAGTACTGGGAAGCACACATGCCTTTAATCCCAGGAAGTGATGTCTGGGCAGAGAAAGGTATACAAGGCATGAGGAACTCACTTTCTTTAGGCTGAGGATTTTGTAGCAGTAAGAACTAGTGGCTGGTTCTTCTGTTTCTCTGATCTTTCAGCTTTCACCCTGATATCTGGCTCTGTGTTTTTTTTTTTAAAGACCAAGATCTAAGATTTGATTGACAAGGGCCTTTGAGAAAATCCACACATTTTTATGATAAAAATCTTGGCAAGATTAGGGATAAAAAAGACATACCTGAACATAAAGCAGTTTACAGTGAACCCATAGCCAAGATCAATTTAAATGGATACAAACTCAAAGCAATTCCACTAAAATCAGTATCAAGACAAAATTGGCCTCTCTTTCCATACCCACTCACAATAATATTTGAAGTCTTAGCCGGGTGGTGGTGGCACACGCCTTTAATCCCAGCACTCGGGAGGCAGAGCCAGGCAGATCTCTGTGAGTTCGAGGCCAGCCTGGTCTACCAAGTGAGTTCCAGGAAAGGCACAAAGCTACACAGAGAAACCCTGTCTCGAAAAAACCAAAAAAAAATATTTGAAGTCTTAACTAGAGCAGTAAGACAACTAAAGAAGATCAAGGGGCTACAGATTGGAAAGGAAGAAGTCAAAGTGTCATTATTTCCAGAGGATATTATATGATATAACATGATATGATAGTATACATAACTATCCCGCAAATTTCTACCAGGGAACTCTTACAGTATATATACTATATCATAGATCAGTGCCTTGCTCAGCCATCATCGGAGAAGCTTCTCTCTTCAGCAGATAGGAAGAAATACAGAGATTCACATGCAGACAATAGACAGAATGAGAGACTTTGAAACACTCAGTCCTAACAATGATGTCTCCATCAAATGCATTCCCCCAGGGATCAGAGAACCCTGCAGAAGATGAGGCAGAAAGAATGTTTTAAGTATGTGTTATAGCTTTTGATTTTGTGGGGTTTTTTTTTGGGGGGGGGGGGAAGGATTCCTGAATGTGAAAATAAGTGTGTCTCTGTGTACATATCTGTTTCTTGTGCCTTTTCTTCTGCCTTTTTCCTTCTTGTTGTTTGTTTTTCCTATTCAGGTTTCTTTGTTTTTCATTTTATATAATTATATTTTATTATTATTCCTTAGAAGCCTTTTGGTTTTATTTTAAGGAGAATCATAAAGGGTTGGATCCAGAGGGCAAGAGAGGTGGGGAGGAACTGGGAGAGTAGAGGGAAGAAAAATCATAATCAGAATATATTGTATAAGGAATCTATTTTCAATGAAAAAAAACTACTTTTAAATTTTAACATTTTTATCCATGAAGAAAATTCAAAATAAAGCTACCTTGAGATTTCACCTTACTCCACTCACAATGGCTAAGATCAGAAAAACAAATTAAAACAAATATGTGGGAATGGAGAAAGAAGACTTCACTTACTCACTGTTGGTATAGGTGCAGACTGACATAGCCACTAGAGAAATAAGTGTGAAGTTTCTGCAAAAACGTAAAAATAAATTTGCTATGTAATCCAGTATGCCACTTCTGGACATATTCTCAATGGACTCTATATCCTATTGCTGTGTAACAAGACACTTCTTAGGGAGACCCTGCACATGTCTACTCACCTCAAACTAGAATTTCACAACAGATCAAATATAGATACCATCAAAGTCCAACTCGGTGAACTGTGAGTTTTATCGGCATTACTTATGGGAATATGGGAGAGGGGTCACTTACAGGAGCAGAAATGACTCAAAGACAGCTGTGTCACCAATGCCCACACTGGTGTGGGTGACAGTTCATAAAAGCTGGGAACCTGTTGCATACTTCACAGCCTGCAGGCAGCTCAACAGGCTGGAGAGTGTCCCTTCCAAGTGACTCATCTGGTCTAAACATCTTTCAGGCATCCTGGCTAGTTTTTCTTTCTGGCAGCTGGTAAGGTCTCAGATTCTTCCTTGCAGCTTGTCTCATCTGAGAATCTTCTTTGAAGCTTGGCTTGTCTGAGAGGGAATCTCAAACTGTTAGCGTGTTTACATGTTGGGAAAGAGAGACCTCGATAATGTGGCCAGTCTCAGGGACATCCTGAAGCTATTTTGAGTTGTTTAAGTTCAAGGGGCTTCCCTGCAGGATGGAATCTTCCAATCTCAGTGGAAATGGGTACACAATACCTACTCAATAGATACTTATCCATCCATTTTCATTGCTGCTTTATTCATAATAAGCAGGAAACAGAAACAGCTAAGATTTTGCATTAACTAATAAATAGATAATGGAATATGACACATGTATGTACACAATGGAATATTAGTAGCAAAATATATGAAGTACTTAAATCCACAAGTAAATGGATAGCTCCAAAAATAATGGTTCTGAGTAAGGTAACTCAGGCTCAGAAACACAACTTCTGTATGTTCTCTCACACATGTGCATATTATCTCTGAAAATTTAGATAAATGTGTTTTAATTGGTGTATACATAGAAGTCAGGAAACTAGTAAGGCCATGGAAGGATTTCAAGAAAACAGATGGTATGGAGGGTGAGAGAATAATGGAATAGGAAGGATTTATGGGGTGAAGGATGGAAGGGCAGAATAAGGAGGGAGTATGATATCAAAAAAAAAAAACACTTTATAAAAAGTCTTATAGAAATCTACCATTTTAGATGTCTCTGAAAATATATACATATATGAAAAGAATTTAAATAGAGTTGTTATGTATCAGGGGAACAATGCTCCTTCCAGACATCATCGTCTATTAAAGAAAAGGCTTAGTGCCAGGTAAGGGAGGACTCTTTCCAATTTGTCAGTCAGTGGATCCAATAGTTCACCCCCAAATCTTGCAAGATATTGCAATTGCTCTTGTATATAGTCCAGAACTTGATGGTAAGACTATTGCTGAAGACATTTGAGTCATAGGTCATGAAGAAATCAAGCTAATACTGATCTGTAAACTTCAGCCCTGCTGGCTAAATTTCCATAGACACTATTGGAAAGAAAAGTAGTCATCAATCCTAAAAAAAAAAAAATATGTGAACCCTGTGAGCTACAAAAACAAAACAAAACAAAACAAAAACACTGGTCTGGCAAGATATGCACCCTAGTACAATATTGGAATGCTTGTTATATGGATAACAAACCATTTTTTGATCCTGGAATTTTCAATATCCTGTGGTCTCCACTGCAACTTAAGCTTCATAGTAACCAATAGTGTGTTCTGGCCTTTGCAAGGAGACTCTGAACCTGCCATACAGTGGTGAGTCTCAGCAGCTCTCCATGATGCCTCGTGCATTCAAAATGTACCATGGGAGAGACTTCTACACTATACACTATTTGACGAGTTGGCAGTTTGAAATACATTCTTTGCTCCTCACTGGACCACAGCTTCTGTTTGCTGACTCCTAGATATCACCACGATGATGCTGGTCTCTTAATAAGCACATCTGATTACTTTTACCCCAGACATCCAGCACCAATTATCCAATAAATGAAAGCTTTCACTTCCATAGATTGCTGATCAATATCACAGAACTGACTCTGATACACTGTAATCAAAATATCACATAACTAATTCTGATATACTATTTGCTTCTCTCTGAAACTTCACAAGGCAGACCTCCTTCATCTGGACCTCCCTCAGCACTTCTGTCTCCCTCACTGTCATAACAAATGATTAATCCTTGAGCAATCAATGGCATAGTTTAGCCCAGAACTTCAAAACTCCCCACCCCACTCCCCAAATAACACTACGGAAATATCCCACTCACAGGTAGAAGTTTCTGTGCTAGTTTGCTTTTTGTTGCTCAGGAACACAACAACAAAAAACAGACCAAAAGAATGTGTGTGTGGTTTGAATGTACAAGTTACAGTCATCACTGAAGGCAGCCAAACAAAAGCTCAAGACAGAAATTTGGACATAGGTACTGAATAACACTGTTCACTTTATTGCTTTCCATAGTTTGCCCATCTTGCTTTTTCATATAAGCCAAGACTACCTACCCAGGGATAACAGGATTCACAGTAGTCTTCTTGCCCCCCCCCATCATTAATCAAGATAATGTCTCATAGACATGCCTACAAGCCAATGTGATAGAGACATTTCCTCAATTTATGTTTCTTCTTCCCAGATGATTCTTGTTTGTATCAAATTGGTAGCGTGCTGGTATTGTCCTGATCCCAAAACCAGTTAAAGATTCCATGAAAAAAGAAAATGACCAACTAATGTCCACAATGAAATATTAACAAAATATTTGTAAACAAAATTCAAGAATCCATCAACAAGTTCACTCATGATAAATGGGCTCCTTTACAAATGAGTAGGGATGGTTCAATATACATACACCAATAAATGTTGCAAGTAACATAAATGAATTCAAGAAAAGAAATCATGTGATTGCCTTGATAGGCATGGAAAAAGCTTTGGACAAAACAATACTCTTCACGACAATGTTATTCAGATGGGAAGGAATGAATCGCAATATAATAAATGATATAAGTGCTAAAACTTTATTTAGCATCTTTTGAGTTCAAAGGTCAAGTGTGTAGAATTCCTCTTAGTACAGTGCTGAAGGTCTTCTCTAGAGCAAAAAGACAAATAAACTAATAAAAGTGTTATGAATCACAATGAGAAATCCAAGTTCCTTTTTGCAGGTGACATGATTCTACCAGTAAGTCAGCCTAATGCTCTATCAGAAAACACTGAGAACTAATAAGTACATAAAACAGAACGACAAGAGACAAAATTAAATTACAATAATCAGTAGCTTCCCTGTATAAAAATGACAAATATTTTGAGAAATAAATTAAGGAAATAGTCTCATCATCAATAACTTGTAAAGTTACTACTTCGTAGTTCATATAAAAGTGGAAATGAGAGACTTTTACAATGAAAAGTTAAAGAAATTGAGGAAGACATTAGAAAATGAAAGAAAAAAACCAACCATGGCTATGGATATCAATAATTAATACTAAGAAAGTGATTATTATACAAAATTCTAATATAGATCCAATACAACCAATAAAACTTTCAGTGTAGTTTCTCAATGAAATAGAGAAAAACAGTCTTAAATTCCTTGGGAAACACAGATTTCCTGTATAGCCAAAACAACCCTAGAGAAAAGAGTACTGCTTGACAAATTTCCATACTAGATTTCTTATGGTGCAGAACCATAGGAATGAAATAATCCTGATACTGATTCAAAAACAGACACATGGATAAAGCATTATAAGACACAAGAATTAGTTCATACCACTACAACCACCTGGTTTTAGACAAACATCCCAGAAATATACATTAGAGGAAAGGCAGAGAGGTGGGACATCTGACTTTCTACTCCACCCCTCACCCCATATTGCATGATATTGAAAGGAACTGTCTGTCTCCTGACAGCCTGGTGCCCACTTCACTTTGTTCATTAATTGGGTCCCAAGATATGAAAATCCTGGCAGTGATCAGAGATTTACATCAGCAGTTGGAATGTCCTCCCAACCCCTATTGAAAAGTCAGAGCCCTACAGCTTCAGCCTATCCTTAAAATGCTCAAATCCCCAAGAACATCATTCCAGTATTTCTAGTAGCAATGGAAGCCAGGAACTGATGGGGAGTAAAAACCAACCAGCAGAAGGGCTGCTAGGTGCAGACCTTTGGAGGTTATACTGGGCCTCTGTAGTTTCCTATGGCTGTAGAACTAAGGCATCCTGATGGTCTAAAGACATTTACTATTTCCCTCTCCTTCCCCTGCCCCTCCCCAATCTCTCTTCCTCTTTCCTATCACTCCTCCCTCTCCCCCTCCTGTTCTCCCTCCTGAAATATTTGTATATTGATGCAAATGTAAATTTATATCTGTCATACTTTATGTATGTTCTACTTCTGTTTAGGATATTCTGTATATTGATATATATTTAAGATTATTGTCATATTGTATATTGCACTATACATTCCTACCTCTGTTATAAATATCTTGTGTATTGTCACAATTTTGAAGTCATCGTCCTTTACTGTACATTTGCTTATAGACTGTTTACCTTGTTTACATGAAGCCTTAGTCCTTAGTTTATTTCGGTAGATAAGACTTATAGATTTATAGTCACCTATGCTTGTCATCTCTGTAGTTACATTAGTTAGGTTATCCAGATTTACAGATACATAGGTCAGATGGACAGGTAATCTTCAAACACTTCATAGACCTAGAGAATATGGCATTTAAATAACTTAGAATTCTGTTGATGTGAGACACAATTGCTCCTGGCAGCACCAATTTGATCCCGAGAGAACATTGGGCTTCTAAGACATTTCCATTTAGAAGTTTGTCTTCTTGGCACAAAATGGCCTACTGGGCAAAGAACTGCCCTTGCCTTGACTGCTGACAGTACGAATGCAATGCTGTCCTTTCTGGACAAGCAGGACACAAGGAAAGCGACCACTGTACTCTGCCAAGACAGGGTAAGATGGTCTTTCAGAATTCCTGCTTCTGAAAATGGACTGTCAGATACTTTAGGCCTGTAGCCAATTTGAATGCACCAACAATGCTGAGAAACATTAGGTGACTGTCCAGGCTGTCAGCTGTCTCGGTCTACTCTTGCAAGATTCCCGAAAGTTGCTTGCATCCATCTACCATTTCTCAGGTACCATTATATTCCTTCTCAGGTCTTTGATGGGATTGAAGACTAGCAGTTATAGTTACAACTTAGTATATATAATATCTTAGATAGAACATATTAAGTATTAGATTCAGGTTCTTTAGGATAGGACACCTTTTGGAATGATCTTTGTAACATGCCATTTACCTATGCTCTATATATCTCTGGATTTTAGTATGTGCTTCTTGCTTGATATTGTTTGTACTGATTGTAGTTCCATCGTATCTAGGTCATTATCCTTCATTACTCCTGGACAATATTTGATAACCATTTCTTTGTATATAGTCTTGTATTAAGTTAGAACCTTCTTATTTAGACAAAAAGGGGGAGATGTAGTGGGTAGCCACTCCAGTTTTGGTCTGGAAGTTCCAACCCCCATTGAGGCTTCCGTAACTATCACGCCTACAAGGCGGGGCCAAGGGAGGGCCTGAAGACCTGAGACCGGGATGCGTGGCGCTCTCTTGTTTCCTGGACCTGGACGCGAGAGGTAGACCGAGGAAAGTTCTCCAAAGAACACCGCCGGACTGCGCTGCGTCTCTTCCAGAACCCATCATCTACCTATCCCTTCATTTGTGAGTTACGCCTTTAAATAAATCTCCTTTTAACTATGTGGAGTGGCCTTAATATTTACACCAATATCTGGCGCTCACGTGGGGCAAATTCCAAAGGCTTGGGTGGCTCCCAGACTAGATAGATGTAATTTTCTCAGTTATGATAAAAGATAAATTAGATGCAAAACCTTAAACTCATAAATATAAGATAGATAGGATATCTTCTTTAATATTGTAACTGTAATTCTTGCTTGATAATTGTTTTGTTATATGTAATTTTACTATGTTAAAGTTAAAACCTTCCTTTTTGAAAAAGAAGAAAAGGGGAAGTGCTGTGGGATGGTCTGTATGACAAATATGTTAATAAAGCACTGATTGGCCAGTAGCCAGACAGGAAGTATAGGCGGGACTAATAGAGAGGAGAATTGAGGGAACAGGAAGGTGGAGGGGAGACTGCCTGGAGCCGCGGCCAGGACAAGGAAGATGTAAAGTACCGGTAAGCCACGAGCCATGTGGCAAAGTAGAGATTAATAGAAATGGGCTAAATATAAGAGTAAGAGCTAGACAATGATGGGCCTGAGCTAATGGCCAAGCAGTTTAAATAATGTAAGTGTCTGTGTGTTTATTTTATACGTGGGTTTTGGGACTGGCAGGACTTGGGAGCTGGCAGGACTTGGGGGCTGGAGAGAAATTCTCCAGCAACACCCTCTCCCATTTCCCTCTGTTCCTTCTTCCTTCCTTGCCTCATTTATATTTTGGGGAAAGGTCTTGTCCCATAGGCAGACTGCCCTGGAGCTTTCTGGTCAGTTTCACTGTGAACTCAGGATTCTTCCCTTCAACTCCCTGTTGCTGGGATTTCAGCTGTGCCCCACCATGCCTGATTTATCTTTGTTTTGTTTGTTTTGTTTTGTTTCTTTCAGTTATTTGAGTGGGAACATCTCCCTTAAAGGTTGCCATGTGATCCTCTCTACTTCAAGGGGCAATTGAGAGCTTCTCACATGGCCTCCCTTTTTCTCCTCTCAGGCTTGTCTCATGTGCCTAAGTGGAGAAAACGCCTTGCTTTAAGGGATCATGGGGTCAGTGAGGCTAGCCCATCTAATAATTTTGTCTGAAGGCCCTTGTTTGAAAACTTCATTCCACCTACAAAATTTCTTCATAGAGTACTAAGATTATTGTACCAGATGAGTTTCCAGTGACTGGGAATCTTGAGGAGCCATCTTGGAATTCTGCTTGTTACAAGGGTTCTATCCTTGTTCTGTCTGCAGTTGTGAGGCTGTTGTGGATTCTTCTGCATTTACACTGCTGGCGGTTCACTGAGACATTGGAGTGTGGGGTTGTGCCTTCTGTCAATTTAGACCCAAGTCATCCTCAGTCTCTTCCAGCTCCTCCCTTGCTTCTTCTTTCTTGGGCTTGTAAGAGTCAGCCGGGCATGGAGGATGAATAATGAACAATGGACAATGGTTTGTTACCTTTTACCTTTATTTTTTTCTCTGATTCTCTAGAGACAAGATTTATTTGCATTCCTTTCATGGCTACATGTTTATGTTTTTACTAAAACTGTTGAACAAATCCTTAACTTTATGGTTTCTTTATATTATTTCCTATTAAGAAAAAGTGGGATTCCAGAAGCCAGACAGTTAAAACCTTTTTCCTTTTCTTTTTCTTTTTCTTTTTCTTTTTTTTTATTGATTATAAATTCTGTCTTTGAAAATCTGAGGGTAAATGGCACTTACCTGACTGGATGGGAGGGAGGATAAGGTCCATCAAATTCCCTGTGAGTTCTATGCAGTTCAGAGGAGAAAGGGAGTGAGAACATGCAAAAGGAAGCTAATATTGTAGATAGTGGGCTGATGTTTCCAGGATGCAATGTGGGATTGTTTCCTTCATCTTGTTTGCAGCTTCCTTAGCCCTCTTCCACCCACGATCTATGTAGTTCTAGTTCCCAAAATTAGAGTGTGACTTTTTACTGATATTCTGGTATAAAGACAGTTATCAAAGCAGGGTTGGGTAAAAACTGCAACATGAAACAATTAAGAGTTCCAGGAAAAGCTTCTGCCCAGAAGTTATTGAGGAAGGTGGGAAAACCCTCATTTGAGGAAAGTATTCTATATCACAAATGGTAGAATATGGATAAGAGAAGAAGAATTTTCACAAAGGAACTAACAAATGCCAGGTTACACTCAATTGATAAAATCTTTGTCTAATCTGAATTATAGGGAATATCAGGAAGCAACAAATATTTGCTTAATCAACTTATAGATTTTCTATGATTATATAAGTAATAATATGCATCTACAAATTTTAAGTTTAATAAATGGTGAGCTGTATACAAATTTAAGCATTAAATGAATTGGTTCATAACAGGAAAGAATCACAATTTCATTTCTAATTGCCTCTAAAGATCACTGTCAGCGTGGATTTGAATTTTCTAATAAGCTAGGGTGTAGGTGTTAGCCTTAAGGTTGATTAAACATTACCTAACATTTTACCTTGTTTTTAAACTAATCACTACTCTTTGCAAAACAGCGAAAGAACAAAGGGGTCTCTTGGTTTTTTTCCTCCAGTGTGCTCTAATCAGGGTCCTAAATGCTTCTGCTCTTCTAGTGTCATGTAATGAAAGAGGAGCTCACTGATCTCACAGGTTTATGCCATTGCTACACACTTTATTAGACATTTTGTGGTAAATTCTATTCCACAAAGCCATGCAATTGCATAACCAGTTTCAACTGTGGCTTGATCTCAGAAGTGAATGTCAAGTAACAGTTGCTAAAACCAGTGTTTTACCTTAAACAGTTCACCTTCCACCTTTGTCTTACTGCTCTGTAGTCTATATATGAGATGCTGTTGACTATCACCACACACAAGTTTGGTAAAGATTTATCATGGGGTACAAAACTCTGTGCTTTGGATTCTCTTGTATTCTATTTGCTTACTGCATTTATTCACCTGTTCCAGAAAATATTGAAGAACCTTGGAAAGTGAGATTCATGGATGCTCTCATAAAAATGACTTCACTTGTGGTAATATGTTTTTTACTGGTGATTTGGGATACCGTGTCATAAGTATGTTTGAAACTTCTTTTATTTCTAAGTTTTTGAAAGATATTTCAGTGTTCTTTATGATATGTAAACCAGATAATCTTGAACTTTATTTAATCACTAACATGCTTAACTGATTTTCTACAGTTACATACAGTAGTTGCTTACACACTGAATGTTGTGATAGATCAACATCAGAATAAAAGAAGTAGTATTGTTTGAAAGCAATATTTGAGTATTTTTAGGAAACTTGCATATTTTTGATGCTTTTGACATTCTCTGTTAGTCCATTTTTCACTCAAATGCTCTCTGGAACCTCACATATTACCTCCATCAAGTTTAAAATTCTGGTGAATTTTAATCGCTATTGTTCGAGTTATTTTCTCTTTTCTGTTCACAGAAACTTTCTATATTCTTTGTGTTACTGAGGCCTCCAGCAGATTTTACAGATGGGATATCAAAACAGACGGCTGCAAACCCAGACATGAGAGTCAGTTATCTACCACAAACAGATGTGGTTAAAGTGATCTGAGAAAACAGAACAAATGTCACTATCACTTCTGTATATTATTAAAGCACATTTCATCTAATTGTAAATATACTAGTTGTATTAACTTACAATGACAACATCAGTATCGTCATAGGGAAAACTGCTCATGTAGTTAATATTGACAAATATACTGTAATCAAAATTTATTTGGTCTTTTCATAGTGTCTCAGTTTTCCTGGATGTTTTGTGCCAGGAATTTTTCAAATTTAAGATTTGCTTTGACTGATATATCCATTTCTTCTATGTGTTTTCAATGCCTATGATTCTTTCTTGTATTCAGTTCTTCTATCATGTTTTCAATTCTTGAGATTCTGACTTCCATCTCTTGTATTCTGTTGATGAATCTTTGTTCTGTAGTTACTGTTAGAGTTTCTAAATTTTTCATTTCCAGATTTCCCTCAGTTGAGGTTTTCTTTATTGATTCTATTCCCACTTTTCCTTCCACTATTTGTTTGTGTTTTCACAGATTTCTTTAAGGAATTTATTCATGTTCTCTTTAAGGACCTCTATCATATTCATAGGGGCTGTTTTAAGGTATTTTTCAGATATGTCAGAATGTTTAGGACCTGCCATGGTAAGACTGTAGGACTCTAATGGAGACATATTGTCTTGGATGTTATTGGTTATGTTTTTATGCTGGTATCTAGGTATCTGGGATTGCGAAGATTATAAATCTAGGTGCTTATATCTGGTCTTGTCTTTATGTGTGGGTGTTTTGGTTTTTGATTTGTTGTTTTTCTATTGTTCTTAAAAGAGTGTGGTAGCTGTGTGTTGCCTAGTAGGATAATGTTGGTGTCCTGATAGGTTTGGACACTGGAAGTTCCAGGTGAAATGAGTTTCTGGGTATTGCATCCTTAGGCTGGTCAATGGGAATGTGCTATGGACAGTGGAGGAGCTTCACGAGAAGAAGGAAAGCAGGGTGTTCCACCACAATCTGCTTACTTAGCACCTGGCAATGGGGACAGATAGTGAGGAGAGGGCACAGCAGAAATTCTGCTAAAGATCTGGATTGAGACTGGGGAATTGGACTACGATGAATGGAGAGAGGGGTGAATATCGGTGGTTGGTCTATTTGCTTCCCTCCTCAGGTTGTCCTGTGGTGTCCCAGGGAGTTCCTGCTGAAAAGTTGGGGGCTGGAGGCAGGCAATGGGTTGTAGGAAGAAAATTTGGAAGGGAAGATCTGTGTGATCCACTGGAGAGAGGTGCAGTGGGGGAAGGGAGGTTACAGCAGGTGTTCTGCTACAGAGCTAGGGATGAGACTAGGGGATTGGACAAATGGAAGGAGAGGTGAAGTCTACAGTTAATCTACCTGCTTCTCCAGCAGTAGTGGCCAATGGGTTCCCATAGAGGGCTTGCTGAAGTTGGTGGCTGAGATAAAGTAATGAATGGGGGAAGGTAGTTAGGAGGGGAAGGTCAGTGGGATCCCCCAGAGATGGGGGATCAGGGAAATGGAGGCTGCAGCAGGTGTTCTGTTGCCCAGCTAGGGATAAGACAGAGGGATCTAATTTGAGGGATCAGAAAGAGAGTTGAAGTTCTGCAGTTAGCCTACCTGCTTCTCTGGCTCAAATGCCCATGTCAAAAATATTTTTATATGCAAGAATTAAGCTAAAATTTATTGAGCTACTTGTGTGCCTTACTGTATCTTAAATTTTATAAAATATTTAGTGCAACTCCCTATGAGCCTGTGGGGACATTTTCTTTCAAACCACTGTATTCAACACCCTGGTCTTCACAGGCTTGTAGCTGTTTCGGAATGCAGAACTGCATTAAGTCCAGTTTTAAAAGTCTGTAACAGTCTGAATCTTTTAAAAGTCCAAAGTGTCTTCTGAGACTCGTGGTCATCTCTTAACTATAATCCCCTATAAAATCAAAATTAAAAAACAGATCACATACTTCCAATATATAATAGCACAGGACATACATTGCCATTCCAAAAGAGAGGAAAGGGAGCATACTGAGTAAATACTGGAGCAAAGCAAGCCCGAAAACCAGCTTGTCAAGTTCCAAATTCTGCATCTCCTTATCCAATGTCAAAATGCTCTTCAGATCCCAAACTCCTTTCAGCTCTGTTGAATGTAACTCGCTTTTTCTCCTGGGCTGGTCCCACTCCCTATTAACAGTTTTCCTTGGCAGGTATCCCTCAACTCTAGCATCTCCAATATACTGGGTTCTCCAAGACTACACAGGCTTCACCTTCATAGCTTCACACAATAGCCTCTCTAGGCCTCCATTTAGGAACACCCCCGACACATGCCTGGTCTCAGTGGCTTTCCTTAATCTTGGAGGGAGATTCCATAACTCCCTTCTTCTATCCTCAACTCTAAAGCCAGAACCATGTTGCCAAAGTTGCCAAGTTGCTGGAGCTGGAACATGCTCCACTTGTTCAAACACATTTTCACCAACTTTCTGTTTTCAGTGGTTTCCTTCTATGCCTAAGCTGGGCTGTTCTGGAACTTGCTCTGTAGACCAGACTGGCCTTGAACTCAGAGCTCTGCCAGCCTCTGCCTTCTGAGTGCTGGGATTAAAGGCGTGCAGCACAATGTCTATCTCTAAGCTGTTCTTTCACTCCTTTTCATAATTGGAAACTTAGTTGGGTGCAGTCTTGCTCTGGGGTCACCACCCTCTTTATTGCACTAGTCATCAGGCTTCTCTTTAATCTGTCTATACTTCCTAGTGCCCCTTTTCTCCTCCAGCTGTACATTTTGTGTTTTTCCTTGCTCACTTTGCTCCTTTTTATTATAGATCTGCATAAGCATGGCTGCTGAAACCCACATGACACAGTCCACACTAGGTTGTTTGGAAATGTCCTTTGCCGAAGCTGTTGATCCATAACTCTTCAATTTAGCCTCAGACAGATTTTTTTTTTAATGCAAGGGCAGAAAGCAGCCACATTCTTCACCAAAATATCACAAGAACAGTCTCTAGACGACATACTAAAATTCTTCTCTGAAACCTCTTGAACCAGGCCTCCATAGTTCAAATCACCCTCACAACTATTGTCTTCCATGCTCCTACTAGTACAGCCCATTAAGCCTGGCTTACAATGTTCAATCACTTTTCTAGTCCAGGGTCCCAAAGTGTTCCATATTCCTCCAAACACAGACATGGTCTGTTCTATCACAGAAATACCCCAATCCCTGAAATTTAATCCTCTAAGTGTTTTCCATCAGTGGTGTCTCCTACAGCAAAGCCAGTGAGAACAAGCATACTTTTCAGCTGGACAGCCACTAAAATCAACTGTAAGCAAGTGGTAAGCCCATCATGAATGTTCTGTTGTTTTGAAGTGTCCTAAGCCAAATAAGTAAGTTCACTATCTTTAAATTCAACCTTATTCAAGTTCTTATAACATGGACAAAATATGAATGACTCTTATCCCAGTTCCTGATGCAGTCCTCATCTTTCTCAGAAACCTCATGAGCTGAATATCATTTCTCTCATCTCACAGAGTAGCCATTAAACTCTACTTGTAACATTCTAAGGCTTTTCTAGCCCAAAGTAGAAGTTTTTCCCACATTCTAGCTACAAATTAGTTTCAAGAGTCTTGTGGACAGATTTGTACAGTGATGGCCCACTTCTGTTACCTATTTTCTGTTAGTTACTTTTCTATTTCTGTGATGAAATATCTTTTTAACTGTGCTTAAGAGAGAAAATGTTAGTTTTGTCTCACAGGTTGAGGATATCACCCATCACATTGGGTACATCATGTATGGCAGGCGCTTCAAGAAGCAGGTCACATTGCACTGTGTCTTCCTTTAGGAAAAAGAAGGCAACAAATGGGACTGTACAGTTCTCATTCTCTGTCATATTTTCCTGGAAGTTTAGGATCCAGCACATGTAATGTGCCCATCCACACTTAAGGTTCATCAAGAGAATCCCTCAGAAGCATGCCAATAGATTCATCTGATCTAGAAAATTCAGGCCCAGAGTCTCCTTTCCTAGGTGGCACTTTTAAGTCCTGTAAAATGGACAATATAAGAAATCACAAGTGATTACCCACATCTTCCCTCTGTAACTGAATCTTTAAGATTTGGATCCTATTTGAAAGAAGGTAGGTCATTGTGGGCACACTTTCTCACCATAGAGGTCGTATTGGGATCTCTTCAATCTGTCCCTTTGCTTTTGGCCATCATGTGGTAAACAACTTTTCTTATATATCCTTGTAATAAACATCTCAGTGTTAACTCCTGATAACTATGAAACTTTATGTGCTTTTGTAGTTGACTCTCTCTACAACATCATGTAATAGAGTCATTGGAATCATGCTGCATGAAGACTTTCAATTCAGCAACTTAGTCTTTTTAATTAGCACAGAATGTAATATATTTCCTTATAGCCTTTTCATGCATACCTTTCAAAATTCTTTTTCACTATTCTCTTCTCTGTTCCTTTTATCCCCTACTCCTTCTCTTTCTCACCCAAATAGTCACCATTAAACTTTCAGCTCACATATATTCAATTATTCTCTTTTTCCTACTCCATTCCTTAAGTCTCTTTTCCCATTTTATAATCCTCTTGCTAGCATCATGAGTTATATCTATACCCTGCCCCTTTGCACATATAAAAGCATTAAGAACTAGACTATGCATGTAGAGCATGCTTGCTGTATTAGATTTCCTGTTACTGGAATAAAGAAAACTTTAAGAGTAGAAAAAATGTATTCTAGAAGACTGGTGGATACAAATAAGTAAGAAAATAAATCACTTCCTGACGTGATTGGGGTGATAGTGTATCTCCAAATCTTATTATTTTTATTTTAAGGCTTAAGATACAATTTCTAAGCAGCTTAAAATAAAGATAACTCAGGATTACTATGTCATATTATCTAGTAAGTGGCTATCACTTTGAGAAATCTCTCTTTTGAAACCTTAATGGTGAGATGGTCACTTTCTGAAAAGACCTAAGACATTGTTACCAAAACCAATGAGATTTATATCTACTAAGCATAAAAATACAATAAGTATCTATAATATTTTTATTTCCTAGACACAAAGACCCAAATAGTTTGAGAACTAAAAAAGAATGGCTACTTTACAAATTCTTAATAGATGTTTTTATACACATGCATATGATTCTATATATACATGGATGGTTTTTAGCTGAAACTTCTTAGTATTTTTTTAAAAAAAACCTCTTGAATGTGATAAACCACAGTTCTGAAACCGTCAACAGCAGCTGTAACTTCTCAATCATTATTCTTATACAACTGCTGTGTTAATCATCTACTTGTTACATTTTTCTAGAATTTGGAATTTTAATTTTTATTCTGTTATTTAAATACAGAATTTATGAGCTAATTATATAGAAAAGACCATATGTACCACTGACATAGACAAGTGCTATTCTACATGGCTCTTGCCGTGTAAATCTGTGTAATATTGATCAGACATAGGAGTTTCTGGAGTCATTACACTCACCTTTAATGTAGATGGGTATAATATCTGTATGGATTTATAACCTTAGCATCATGAGACAGAGACAAGAGTATATGCTCTGAAATATTCCAGTCACATAAAAATTATGTTACCGCTTTTACTGAAATTGGTCAGTAATGTCTTAGATAGCTTGTCAGAAATACTGAAGAGAGCCTGATTTCAATGGTATAAATAAAAAGTGGCTTCTTTTTCCTTCAAGTCATCTTTAAAAAAAGAAAAGATGCTGTTTTATAGTTGAAAAGGGGGAACATGAATTATGATTAATATAGGAATTGTGTGAGATTTTAAAGTATTAAACTAAACTAGAGATGATGGAGACAGCGTAGTGGGTAAAATGCTTGCTGTGCAAGGGTTAGGGTCTGCCCTCAGGTCTCCAGAACCCACAGTCTGCTGGATATGGTAGCATGCTTCTCCTACAGTGGGACGGGAGGTGAGGACAGGAGAATCAAGAAAGCTGCTGGGTCAGAAAGATTGGCACATACAGCTGGAGCAACTGAACTTGTCTTTAACAAGTTCAAAAGATAAGGACCAACACCCAAGTTTATACCTGACTTCCACAGGCACACATGGCCAACATGTTTACACACACACACACACACACACACACACACACACACACAGATAATTTTGTAGCACTAAATTGAATGACCAACAAAATAAAATTTTGGAACATACATAAAATACCACTTTTCAGATAATTTTGTTTTAGATAAAACTACAGTTAAGAATAAATTACACCAATGCAAGATATATTGCCAAATTTGGTTGAAATAAATAAGAATACTATTATTTTCAAATACTGCATACTTAAGATTTTTTGAATTCTTTAGTTATTTATTTGCATTTTATGTTTTTCCTTTTTTTAAGAGAATTTTATACAATAATTTCTGACCATATTTACCCCTCCTGTAATTCCTTCCAGATTCACCCACATTTCTTTACCTAGATTTGTGTCCTTCTTTATACCCATTCACCTAGTGCAATCTGTACTTCCCATATACCCTTCATCATGTGACCACATAGTGGATGTACCAGGGGACACACCATTAAGGAAAACTGACTCTTCCTCTCCCAGTGTCTATAAATTCCCAATAGATCTTTGGCTTAGGGTGGCATTTCTGTGACCATCTTCCCTTTTCATACTAGACATTGCTCTGACTTAGGCTTGCATAGTTCTTGTGCACGCTGTCACAATCACTGAGTTCATACATGCCCCTGCCGTGTTGTGTCTTGAGGACACCGCTTCGTTGTATTCATTCAATATCTCCTGTTTATAGAGTCTTTCAATCTCCTCTCTTGCAATTGTGTCTGAGCTTTGACAGGAGAGAAGGCAGTATAGATGTTAGAGCTGAGTTTTTAGTAGCCTCTTATTTTACTCACTTTGGTCCATTTTGCTCCTGTGTTAATCATTGTCGACTGCAAATAGAGCCTTCTCTGATGAGGACTGAGAGGTGTGTTAATCCATGGGTGTAACAATAAGTCATTAGTAATTTGTTTAATAGTATGTACATTTAAAGGAGTGGCAGTAGTAGGTTCTTCCCTATGGTCTCTGACCTGCTATTCACGGATTAGTGACCCAACAATGGTTTCAGGTATGAGTTTTGTCTTGTGTAATGGAACTTAAATCCAATAAGAACAGGTTGGCTATTCCCATAATGTTCAAAGTGCTATTGCAAGAATGGGCAAGTCTTGTCAGTCCAGTGGCTATTGTAGTTCTCAGGGTTCATTGTTGTGCAAGATTGATGATCGCTTTCCTCCTCTGAAAGTATGCATAGCAACTTCCAGCCCTTTAAAACCTAGCAAGTAGAGATGAAGTTTCCTGGTCAATAGTATCTTAATATCTCCAAGCATTTGTTTATTTATTATTTGACCGATTTATGCATTTGCCTGATGAATTCCCTTCTCTCACTCCTTCCTGAGCCTACTGGAATCCATTTTCTCAGCAAGTTGCTTTCCCGCTTTCATGTCTTCACTCTTCTGTGAGATCCAACGAGTTTAACTAGTTTCTTGCTTGAGAATTGGAAGGAGATTATTTGCTATAGCAAGGGTAGCTCATTAACAGCTATGCAGGAAAATGACTCCTCCTTATTAACCTATAACTACCAGGAAGCGATGGGATTTTATTGACCCATTCCTTATCTATGACAAATTATTGGTGGACTCGATTTTTTTCAGGTCTGATGCAGATAATCACACTGAGATTTCCATGCTACCAAAATAATGTTAGGATATAAAAATAACAATATCACATCACCTTTTTTATAATTGCATTTGTGTGCATTTATTGTTATTAAAAATAAAAAATTATAATGTTTAAAATCTTTCCTGTTTTTATAGGCCACATTATTTGAAAACATAGGTCTTATGAAATATGAAGAAGTATTTTCAACTGTAACAGCACTTCACCTTACAAAACCAGTTTCAGATGAAAACATTACAGTAACTGACACAAACTTTAATGACATTCCTGTTCGTCTGTACTTGCCAAAAAGGAAATCTGAAAGACAGAGACCAGCTATAATTTTCATTCATGGTGGTGCCTTCGTCTTGGGAAGCTGCAGTAAGTGTATTTCTGATGCGTATGTGGTTCATATATTCATATTCAAATAAGTGCTGTGTATCATGTACCAATAAGTTGACAGAACATTTGTCAGTACATTGATTTAAGTAATATACACAACTTAACAGAGATACATTGAAATGTATGGGTCATGGGTCACAAATATTTCTACACTTACAATTTGACAAGTAAAACAATCAAGTAGAAATAGGATGGTTTGTTAGAAAAAATATATTTTAAAATAAACATGTAGATAGCCTAGACTTGAAAGTGTAAACAATAAACTCTGGATTCAGACTAAAATAACCTAATCACATAAATTATATAAAACACTGATGTGAACCAGGTGTTTTAATTGTTGGATCTGAAATAATGTAATCCCTGCCATACTGCAGTTAACATTTGCTCAAGTTGTAGATTGTGATAAAACAATGATATAGACACTTAGAATTCAAAGCTTAACTTTGTATTAAAGTGATAAAATGGAATAATGCTGAGTAATCAGTTCCTGTCTGGAGATAAGTGCAGTAGCTAAGACAGACACACACACACAGGCACACACACACACACACACACACACACACACACACACACACACACACCATTTTTGATGACTTATGGATTCACTATACAGCAAAATGTTGGAATATTGTACTGCGTACTTATGAAACAAGTGATAACACTCTTTTCCTCAAAGAACCTGTAGCTTAATTTTTACATCCAGTGTTTTGTCCTCATGAACTGGAACATTTCAAAATAAGTAAAAATACTACTGTGTTCAGCTGGGCAGCCAACAGAGTAGCATTTTTCAGATAGATATTATCATCATTGTTTTAGTAGTGAAGAAACAATTAGATTAAGGAATGTTTTCAAAGTCCCACAGTTAGAAAGGGAAGGAAGCAACAGTCTTACCAGTAGAAACCAGGGGATTCAGGCTCCTGCTCCTGGTGAGCAGGCTATCCATGTTCTCACTATTTCTGGAAAATACCACCCCTCAAAAGCAATTAGTCCCTCTGTTTTACTCTAGTGACATTTCTAAATTTCCATTCTGTTTCCAACCTTTCCTACTCCTTCCAAGATACAAGTCTATATGTTTAGCATCTCCAAGTCCGCTTCTCTCCTTACCCATCTCACACTTACTGGCATCTTATTGGCATCTTATTTGTCCCTTCTTCATTACTTTGCTTCCATCCTAGGAAAAGATGTGTTTATCTTTTGGTCAAGATGAGTCTCTCTGCTTTCCTGGGGATATTTCCTTCCAAATCATCATCTGATTTGTATTTCTCCTACCTGCAATTAAACCTCCTTTGTTGACTCGTAAATATGTACTGTGTCCTCTGCCCTGACCTCTGTTGACCCGGTTGCTCTTTCTAGTTATTATCCTATCTTGTTTTATTTTCTGAGACATGTTTCCATATACTGTAGGGTCTGTCTGTTTCTCTTCTGATTCTTTTTATGCTGTGTAATCTGAATGTGACAACTGCCTTTTGCTACACTAATATTTTTCGCTATTACTTTGAATGAAAGGACATTCTTTGCCCTTCCTTATTCTCCTTATCCTTATACCTTCATTTGCAATGATAACTTTAAACAAAAGAAAAACTAAAGCCGTGTGGAAATAAGTTATTGTTTAGACTTTACAAATGTTAATAATCTCCAGATTTTACTATTTTTTTCTTTAGGTGTTGAGTCAACATTTTCTTCTAATTTATTCTTTACTGTTTCCATGCTACCCACCATGTCCATTCTATAGATATTGGCTCTATTTTCCATCTCTAACATTGTTTCTGAATTTAAGTTCAGGAAATTCAACTGTGGCTAGCTGGTGGTGGCACATGCCTTTAATCCCAGCACTTGGGAGGCAGAGGCAGGTGGATCTCTGTGAGTTTGAGGCCAGCCTAGTCTACAAAAATGAGTTCCAGGACAGCTAGGACTGTTACACAAAGAAACTCTGTCTCAAAAAAAAAAAAATTAAACTGTGGACTGGGTCACATACTTGGTCATTAGTGTATCACATGAAATTTCTTAACAGATACCATCATATTTTTTACTCAAAGATTAAAAGGGGAAATAAATAAAACTCCAAGAACATAAGAAATGAAAATATCCCCCAGTCGTGACCACTCTTGCTCTACTTCAGCTGTCTTTTATTTCCTACACTCTATGCCATGTTCTGGTCACAAAATTGTGAGCATCTTCTTGTTCCTGTCCACACTACATTGATTATCACTTAGATTGCTTCCTGTTCTTTCACTCCTGCTTGCTCACCACCATTTCTTCATTTCTCTTTCCTTCTTTATCTTCCATAATGTGAAAGCATGACCACATCGATTCTTGATAATTCATAAATAGCATTCATTTGTTGATAAAACTTTTATCAAGCATTGACATGTAGGTGCATATATTTTGCCCTTTTGTCCTGTTTCTGCCTCTGCTCTCTCTAACTTTATGTTTCAAACATAATTAACTATTCATGCTTCCCCAAGCTCTGTGAATTCTCAGTAAACTTGTAACACATTTTCGAAAATAACATTTCATTTTCTCTTATTCATTTTCTATCAATTATTATGTTTTTATGTTTAACATGATGGATGGCAATTTATGCTTTGTAGGTCAATTAGTATATATTGCTAATTAAAATGAATCTTAACATTACTTTTTATTAAAATTTTAAGAAAATATTTTCCCTTTCTACCTCTTTTAAGTTTTTTAACTCAATGTTATGTATTGTTAACTTTTGTAAAGAATTATAAATGCACGAATACACTCTTATTTGATTTTAATGAAAATTAAAACTGTCACTTCTATACAGAAAGGTAATCTAAAGTTTACTTATAAGATTATTTAATATGCATTACCTTCTGTAAATATGTAAGCTTCTGACAAAAGAAAAGTTCAGTTGTTTTTATTGCACTATACACCTTGCCTTAAGTAAATTGACGTCTCTTCATTGAAAAATTCCTAAAAAAATTAACTATGGTGAGTCTCTGAATTTGTGAAAATTATAATACTGTCTACAATGTTATCTTCAACTTAATTTCAGATTTTCTAATACATCTACTAAGAGTCTTATGGAATATGGTGGTAATGAGTTGCAATCTTTTTTCTGAATCCGACAGAGTATTGATCTACATAATAAAAGTGGAGATTACTGAGTTTCCATCCATCAATGATAATTTACATTTCTATCACATTCATGAGCGTTGCTGGGTTTCTGTTATTTTCTATTTACAGGGCACTGTTTATATTCATTTCTTTTGTTTCAGAGATGTCAGCCTATGATGACCTGAACAGATGGACAGCAAACAAGCTTGATGCTGTTGTTGTGGGAGTAGAGTAAGAGAACAATACTTCTGACCACACACCTTGCCTTCTCAACATAGGCTTTGCTTCTTCAGGGCTTGTCACCCAGCCATCAAATACCCATATTCTATGGATTTTTGCTTATATTAATTTTCTTATGATTTTAATGTCAATGTGTCCTCAAAGACATCAGTCTTTGCTTTGATTTCTGCTGTTGTAAATGCAAGTGTGAGGCCAGAGGAATGAGCATCTTTGTTATCACAGCTATGACATCTCTGGGATATAAACTCCAAGATTCTCAAGCACCTAATTTTACCTGCAAGTAACATCCCTTAAAAGTTTACTCATTATATGCTTGAGACATTGGGTTTTATGAGACCTGTTTATAAATACTGTGTGGGTTAGAGTTATCATTGGTTCTAATTATATTATGTGAAGATGTTTCAATAATTTGAACATTTCAAGATGTTATCCAAGTGATCAGTCTTAATATTTCATGACGTGACATTTGCCAACATTTACAAAAATGTAAGTGCTTATTACTTTAGGACCTCATGTGTGTCCTCTGAATTATTGAGACTCTCAGCAGTAGGGTGAAAAGATTGCTGTACATCTTGCCAGTTCCTTAATGAAGAACTAGACATACAAACTGCAGACCTCAGACAAAATCACTCTAAGGAATTTCATGGTTGAGAGTATATTTGGGATACTAAAGAGGTCAGTTCTTTCCTGCCTTAATTACTTGAAAATGGAAACAGACAAATTACTTAAGTTTTGAGAAATATCTGAATAGTGATAGTAAATGTGCAGTGCCTTTACTGCTACATTTTTTTTTTTTTTTGGTTTTTCAAGACAGGGTTTCTCTGTGTAGCTTTGCACCTTTCCTGGAACTCGCTTTGGAGACCAGGCTGGCCTCAAACTCACAGATACTGCTACAATTTTAACTAAGTTTAACACAACATAATTTTAGTTAAGTTTTTTAAATAGTGAAATTGTTGTACATTGTTTAAGAATTCTACAGGTTGCTTTTTAAGGTGTTGGCTGTTCTTTACCTTGAGGAACATTAATGTTTTTGTACTATGTTGCTCAGATTATACTAATTTCAAGTATTTTAGACACAGATTAAAATATAAACAGAAGGACAATCTGATGAACATTGCTTAATATAATCATGTGAATAATTCACTAATTCTAATGGATATGAAGGTGATTGAGTTAAAAAGTGAGGTAGCTAAATTGAGGTGTGCTCCTCTGATAGAACACAGTCACACACAGCAAAAAACAAACAAATGCAATAGTACTTAGTCTTATTTTAGCCTTATGAACCAACTTAAAGGTTTTAGTAAGATCCAATGTTATACCTAAAATATTCAAATTTCAAATTCTTCAAATATAGTCATATTTACTCTCATATTTTATGCATTTAAAATGTCTGGGTAATCCTATCAGTGATTCTGAGTTGTTTTGGAGTCATCAAGCACACTGAGGATCACTGAAGCATGCAAGCTTCACAGGATGAACACACCTGTTTCACCTGCTTCTCCTTAAAACCAATACCTGAAACCTTGAACCCGAATCTATGTCTCACTTTAAGACGGAAGTTACCAATGAGCTTGGGGCTAATTGGTGAAATCTATGATTCAAAGTAGGGCCAAGATATCAGTGTATCTGTTGGTGAAAGATATTTAGTTGCATAATTTTAACAAGGACTTTGTTGTGTTTTCACTTGATTTACCTATGAAGCTACAGGCTTGCTCCTCAGTATCAATTCCCAGCTGCCCTTGAAGATTGTATTTTTGTGATCAAGTTCTTTCTCCAGGATAAAGTTCTTGCAGAATATGGAGTGGATCCCTCTCGCATCTGCGTTATGGGAGACAGTTCTGGGGGTACCTTGGTAGCAACAGTGACTCAACTGGTATGTTGTATGTGTTATATTTTTTTTTAATCCTAATGCAAAAAAAAAGCTGTGTTTTAGGTGTGTTTACATTACTTTTATACTGCTATCTGTGAAATTTGAAATAAGCAAGAAAGATTATTCATTTCAATGATATTAGCTTAAATGTGGCTTTGTCTAATGCTAAAGAAGCGTTTTACAATCCTACTATTTTAGGGAATTGGGGTGGGGGCAGGTTCTGGGCATTGAACCCGGAACTGTGTGCTTGCCAGGCAGATTCTCTACTACAGGATTATGCAATCTTCTCTTTTTAAATTCCTATTTCAAAACAGGCTTTTGATAAGATTCCCTGAACTGATCTGTAGTGTGTGCAGACCTGGAACTTGTGAGCCTCCTGCCTCATCAACTCAAGAACCTCTCTGTGCCTCTGCATTTGGTGTGTTACAAATACTGTTGGTATTATTAGCACTAATTAAATAAATAGTCATGTGATGAAGAAAGAAAGAAAGAGAGAGAGAGAGAGAGAGAGAAAGAAAGAAAGAAAGAAAGAAAGAAAGAAAGAAAGAAAGAAAGAAAGA
>CABHPH010118043.1:0-12910 GCA_902168325.1 Peromyscus nudipes
TTTGGGAAGATGTGCCATTTAGCAGAACTAACTGGTGACATGAGACACATGGGGTTTACTCTTGCATGTCCAGTTGCTTTTCTGTTAGATCTCATGCTTCCTTTCCCTAGGTCCATCCTTGGCCTCCTTCAACTCCAGTTGTAACAAAAATAACCCACATAGAAAATCATGGAGCCCACCAATTTATTTGGCCAGTCTTCTCCTTTCTGTGACCCAATACCTAATGTAGTGGTTTGAACAGTGGCCTCTATGGGCTCACACATTTGAACACTTGGTCCCTAGTTGGTGGAACTATATGGAAAGGATTAGAAGGTGTGACTTTGTTGGAGGAGTGTGTCATTGGGAGCGGGCTTTGAGGTTTCAAAATCCCCACCACTCCCAGTTAGCTCTGTCTCATCTCTGCCTCTGCCTCTGTCTGTCTCTCTCTGTGTTTCTTTGTCTTCTTGTTGTTGTCTCAACATGTAAGGTCTGGGCTACTGCTCTAGTACCAGGCCTGTCTGCTTCTCACCATGAGAGTCATGGCTTACCCTCTGAAACTGTAATCAAGCCCCCAATTAAATGCTTTCTTTTATAAGTAGCCTTGGTCATGGTGTCTCTTCATAGTAATAGAAAAGTAATTAAAACACCTGAGACCTTGAGGGAGCAGGGTTGATTTGGGCTCACAATTTGAAGATGTATTTCTTTATAGTGGGGTACATGGCAGTTGGAATGTAAGGCTGCTTCTCATATTTGTGGACCAGGGAACAGATGGGATAGGAAGTGTGGCCAGGCTACAAGCCCCAAAGCCTGCTTCCTGGTGAACTTCTTACTCCTTAATGCCCCCAAACCTTCCAAACACACCATGTGCTGGAGACCAGGTGTTAGAACATAAGGGCCTGTGGGGAAGTTATACATCTAATCCACGGCAGGTAGAGCTAGAGCTCAAAGCTCCCTGGTGTCACGAGGATGAGATTCTTCAGAAGCAGAAATATTTCAGTCTAGCTTACAGTGTCTGTGACAATTTCACTTCATTAATATTTGAATTATATTTTTAATCTAATAAATAAAGTAAGATTAAAATACTATTTTCCCTTTTTGGGATTCTTTCAAACAGGGGATTTTCATTATTTACATCAACCTAAGACTCTGTTCAGATGGTTCAGAATGTAGAGGCTGTGGTGGCTGACTCGTTCTTGGTATTGCCTCTCTTTACGTTTTTGTCTTGTGCCACCATTCCACCATTGACAAGAAGTAGCCATGTATCCTTGCTGATGTTAACTGACCTCTCTGCTGCTCAGACATTTGCTTGGGCACTGTCCTGAAATTCATCTTGATGTAAGTAGAGACCCAATTCACACTTGGCAACAGTGAGGGAATGATCTTAAACATAATAAATCTTCTAGAATGTTCTAACCATCTTTAGCTGGAGTTTGACATGAAAATGGATTTTGAGAACAGTAATAAATCTGAATCTACATTTTTGACAAGTCCTGAAGAACATACTAACCTATTTCACAAAGTGACACTGTTCCTCAGATTTTAGAATAGTTTTCTCTCAGTAAATTTTACATTAGTCAAATCTTAAACAAAAAGACAATTAAAAAATAAATACAAGTGCAATGCATGGCATTTTCCTCAAAATCTGAATGCAAAACTACTTTACAAACTATGAGAAATCTAGGCAGCAGATTTTGCCCCATTCCTCGGCTGAGAATGGAATGTGAGGGTCACAGCGTCCTAGCAAACATGTCTTCATGGCCTTGGGGATGCTTTCATTTCATGGTGAGAGAATAAAGGATTATTCTCTCCTCCCTTGGGACAGGGCAGTTCATCCCTTGGCCAGACTGAAGCATTCTGCCTGGTTTTGGAAGTATTCCATACAGAGGCCTGGAAATCTCACCATCCCTGGATTTATCTGTTGTGCCAAGCAACTTTTAAGGTCACATTTGAGACAGGAGTCGTATGCACACCAAAAGGCAGATACCCCTCCTGCATTCACTGCCCCGTGGAGGGCCTGGCATGCCATGCATGGCAGAGATATAATATGTGTGTATCTTCAATATGCTGACATCCTAGCTCCTGAGGTGATGCCAATAAGCAGGCAGATTCCACATGGTAGAGCCTTTGAGGAGTGGTTAGGTCATAAGAGCAGTGCCTGTACAAATGGGATCCCTGTGATAGAAGAAGCCACAAAGAGCTTGTATCTACAAGCCAGCTAGCCCACCTTTACCAGATCTGCCTGCATTTACACTCTCAGTCTCCTAAGTGTGAGAAGTGAATTTTTTTGTTTATGCATTTTATTGTCGCACAAACATAGACTGGACTACGACCCTTTACCACCATACTAGTCACCCCTTTCTCAGGCCTTCAAGCCTTTATGGCGTCCCTCACCTTGATGCAGATGCTTTGAAAAAAATGGCTCCCTCGGTCTCACTCAGGGCTGCCTGGATTCCTCCCACAGCTTTCTCTTGCCAGACTCACCACTGTGCCGGATAAGTCTGGTTCCCACTGTCTGCCAGCCTCACCACCATGGCCACCCTTATCAAGAAGCCTAGCTTCATTTTCTCTGCACACCAGGCCCACAGTGGTCTGTGGTTGAAGACTTATTGCTTTGGGAGAGGGTATTTATAAGAACTTTGTTTTTAAAAATTAATCACTAAATCTGGTTAGTGTGTCCCATATGTGCAAAGAAGTGGAGCCATCTGCTGGAGCACAGGGTATGTACCTACCAGTGGGAGTATCCTCAAAAAAGAGTAATGTTCCCTCCCCCAGAAACTCTGAGCTATAATAGCTCCTCAGTAAGGGGCGGGGTCTAGAGAGCACCCACACTGTTGATGCCAGAACTCTGGCTGGCTTGACCTTGTACTGGTCTTGTTCAGGTGACAACTGCTGTGTGGAAGAGCAGAAGCAAACACCAAGTCGAGAGGAGGATGTGTTGGGGAGTCGAGGAAAGAAATGAGGGCAGATATGGCAATATTTCATTGTACATATATGTGAAATTCTGAAGAACAACAAAGCAACTGTCATGGTGGGCTGCAAATGCTTGTAAGACAAATAAATCTCCCTTTGTGGGAAGTGAGAATGCACTGCCCTGCTTTCAGAGTGGTCAGCACTCAAAGTTGTGTCCACATTGATGCAGCTTGAGAGAAGAACCAAGTATCATTCTCACTTTGAGACACAGCTTCAGAGGAAAACAACCCTGCTCCTTGTCCATGTGACCCACAGTAACAAGAAAGATGTCTGTAGGAGACACTAGAAGGGGAGGTACTCCCTCATCTGCAATGGCATGGAAGCTACTTCTGCTAAATGGAAGTTTGCTTTCACATGAAATGAACTATATTTCAACTCAAAGGCATACTCTTAAAAATACTTCAGAATCTCCATAGACGGTGAGTTGGATCTAGACTACCCCTCAAGGGCCCATGTCACCAGAGTTGGAGGGGTGAGTAATAGAACCTTTAAGAGATGGAGTGTAGTAAGAGTTTTTAGGTTATTGGGCATATGACCTTGAAGTCTGCTCCATTATGCTCTTTCACATCCTGGCCATGAGGTCAGCAATCACTCCCGTGAGATGTGCTACATGGTGTGATCATTTCCTCGGGAGACGTAAACAACTGTCTGCTCACTACAGAGAGGGTGCCAATGACACATTAAAGACAGAATGACATCTGAGCCAGCATGGTGGGCCGATGGCCTCACTGGGCTTGCTTATAGAAGTGTGGTTGACAGGGTCCTTAGAGGAGTAAGGGGGACCCTCAAAACAGCTGTGTCACTGAAAATCTCACCCAAGCATGGATGATGACCTTCCAAAAATTGTAGAGATAGAGTCCCATCTTTGAATAACCTTCACCTGCTACATACTCTAGCATCTCCCATGACCATATGAACTGGCAAATATCACATACAGCTCTAGGAGGTTCGGGTGTCGGAGGAAGTCAATGGCTGGAATCTCAGGGGAATCTCTAGTGACCCTTTCCATTCTCTTTCTTCATGTGACAGAGTACTAAGAGGCCCCAACTTGTGAGTGTCTCATACAGACAGTCACTTCTGCTCTGATTTCCAAATGGCTGTGGCCATGCTGCAGGACAGAACTCCTTAGCAGTGACTCCACTTCACAGAAGAAGCCTGAGAGCAGCATATCATGAGTCCAAACCTATGAGCCAAAACGAACTTTCTTTCATGTACATTGTCTACTGTAGCTGGTGGTTTTTACTCTTTACTCTTTGGGGGCCCACCACCCAGCTCCCAAATAAATACACACATGGAGACTTACTCTTATTTATAAATTCCTGGCCTTAGCTTGGCTTGTTTTTTGCCAGCTTTTCTTAACTTAAATTATCCATCTACCTTTTGCCTCTGGGATTTTACCTTTCTCTATTTTGGTATATTTCTCTTTACTACTTACTTTGTGGCTTGCTGTGTAGCTAGGTGGCTGGGCCCTGGAGTCCTCCTCTCCATTTTCTTTTCTTGCTCCTCTAACTCTTTCCAAATTTCTCCTATATTTATTCTCTCTGCCTGCCAGCCCCACCTATCCTTTCTCCTGCCTCACTATTGGCCATTCAGCTCTTTATTAGACCATCAGGTGTTTTAGACAGGCACAGTAACACAGCTTCACAGAGTTAAACAAATGCAACATAAAAGAATGCAATAGATGTTTGCATCATTAAACAATTGTTCCACAGCATAAACAAATGTAACACATCTCTAACTAGTATTCTACAACATTTCACCCTTTTTGTCTAAATAAAAATGAAAGGTTTTAACTTTAACATAGTAAAACTACATACAACAAAAACAGTTCTTAAGAATTACATTTACAATATTCACTCCATTTGTATTTAGCAAATTTAGAGGAAATACTCCATTATCTATCTTATCTTAGTGATTCTAAAATTCTATACCTAATTTACTTTCTATCATAAGTAAGGAAAACTGCAACTATGTCAATCTAGTCTTCAACTCCATCAAAGGCCCCAGAAGGATGTAATATTACCCGAGTAAACAGAAAGTGTTTTAACAGCAAGCAAGTTACAATACTCTAGAAATGACAAACATCTGACTGACTGGACAGTCACCCAAAGTTCCTCAGCAATATTGGGACATCCATCTTCAGTCTACAGGCCTAGAGTTTCTGACAGACTTTTCAGTGAAGCAGAAAATTTAAAGAACTATCCCACCTTGTATTGGCAAAATTAGTCAGTCACTTTTCTCTGTGTCCTGCAGAATGTTTGGTAGACTCTTCCATGAAGCAGGAATATCAAAGAACTGCTGTGACTTGTCTTTTTCCTGTGGGTCCTGCATGTCCAGTTCATATAGCATACTGTCAAGCAGTCGAGGCAAAAGCAGTTTCTTGTCCAAATGATGAATCTTGCCACAATGAAAGCAAACTCCTATGGAGTTTTTGGATGCCTGTCATCCTTTTATGAAGTAAATTATTGCTTCCATGAGCAGATGTGTCCCATCATCATGAAAAACCCTAAGTTAACAAAACATTTTAAATGCCATATTCTATAGGTCTTTGAAGTGTTTTAAGACCATCTGTCTATCTAAAATATATCTCTATATGATCTTGAAAACCTACCTAACATTAACTACAAGTTTGATTGTTGTAGATAACTAACTACTAATCCTTGTTTCTTGATTATCCTAAGTCGTTTATAATAGCTTTCAAAAACTGGAATGTTATCTTACATTTTTTAAATGAACTGCATAGGTACAATACCTTGAACAAGAATAGAAACATATATACAGTGTAACAAAAATAACTTTAAATTTGTATCAACATACCAAAATCCATGCCAATGCAAAATATCTGAGATTAATAGTTGTCTTTTTATCCTATATTCTTATATTCCCTTAAATGATAACAAACATTCATAACTCACCAAATAACCAAAGACCACCCACCCATTTCTTGGAAATGTGGGCATTATGTTTTCCAAACTGCTTCCTGTTATGGGTGGGCAAAGACATATTTAAGGGTTCCTGAGAAAATTTGAGATAAAGTCCAAGTCCTGGGAAGACCAGCTATAACCTTTGTTGATAGATATCGCCTATCAAGATTCAGGAGGTCTCCCTTGATCAAATCTGATCCATATTGACCTGGAACGAATCCTCAGCCTCTTGTTTTTTGTGGAAACGAAAGTAAAACCTCATCTCCAAAGCATTTTTGAATTCCACTTGACAAATACATTTTTTACTTCCACTTTAAAGCTGAGGCATTCTTAAAATGTCCAGGCTGGTGTATTTCATCAGTGCCCCTTTCAATCCCATGTCTCTTAGCAGCTGCTATTTGCTTATCAGCAATCAAAAAAATTCAAAATTAACACAGTAACACATAGTATCCAGACTTTCTGTGTATTTCCCCTCTTATATGGCCTTTTTCTTTTATAGTACTTTTATTCTCTCTTTAAAGACTTTATTTTTTAAACTATTCATTTTTTCTATGACTGTACCCTTTTTCTTTTCTTAAGCCTATGCACATTGTTAAACACACTAACCTGTTTAGAGTTTTTCTCCATCTGGATCTGTCTTTACTGCATATCTCTTAATCTTCTTCGACCATGTGAGCAAACTTTAAACTGTTAGGCTACAGCTACGGCTATATTGGTTGGCTATGCCTGCTTTTTGGTCTGTGAAAGCCAAGCCTAAAGCTTGAGGCCCAGTTGGTAGAGGTACGTTTGAACAGGAACTGAGTTCAACCCCCCAGCTATGGAATGCCAGTGCCCTGCACTGTGGCAGGTACTTTTTACTTAGTTTTTTTTGTTTCTATTTAGCATGAAAAAGGCCTTTTAAGTGCTCTGCTGTACAGCGAGGTTTCTTAAAGGAGTCATCTCTCTCTCTCTCTCTCTCTCTCTCTCCAGATTTCTCAGGCTCTAGATGGATATTCAAGCCCCACATTGGTATGCTGAAATGTAGTTGGTTGTTTTTACTCTTTACTCTTTGTGGGGCCTGCCACCTAGTTCCTAAATAAACCACACATAGAGACTTATTCTTATTTATGAATGCCTGGCCTTAGCTTGGCTTGTTTCTTGCCAGCTTTTCTTAACTTATATTATCCATCTACCTTTTGCTTCTGGGATTTTACCTTTCTATATTTCTGTATATCTTTCTTTACTTCTTACTCCATGGATTGCTGTGTAGCTGGGTGGCTGGCCCCTGGAGTCCTCCTCTCCTTCTTCTTTTCTTGTTCCTCTAACTCTTCCCAGATTTCTCCTCATATTTATTTTCTGTGCCTGCCAGTCCCACCTATCCTTTCTCCTGCTTGCTTTTGGACACCCAGCTTTTTATTAGACCATCAGCTGTTTTAGAAAGGCAAAATAACACAGCTTCATAGAGTTAAACAAATGCAACATAAAAAATACAATACATCTTTGCATCATTAAAAAATATTCCATAACATAAACAAATGTAACACATCTTTAACTAATATTCTACTACAGTCTATCTCAGGTATTTGCTCTACACCAACACAAAACTAAACAAGAAGACAGAAAGTGTCTTTCTTCTTCTTCAGATAATTCTTTCAAATGGGTATAACAAAATTTTTCTCTTTTCAGCCCAAGCACAGAACAGCCTAGGAACTTGACAACTTGATAAGTAGGGAATAACCAAATCTTGATTTAAATATAATTCTGTGCATGACCCAAATATAGATTCTCTACTGCCTGTGTTCCTTGTTCTGTTCCACACTGTGTATATAGGGAATCCAGGTCCGTTCATTAGCCATCCTTAACCTTGCATTGCTTTACTGTACTCATGGGCTATGGAATTTGCTAAGAGAGTATATCTAATGAATTTCTATCTGTCTCTGTCTCTGTCTATGTCTTCATCTAGGGCTTGACTAGTAACAAGAAAGGCCTTAGGTTTGATCCACAGTATTGCAAAATAAATAAAAATTTAAAAATTTGATAAGATGACGAGAAAATAAACAAATATAAAACTTTAGATGCATTTTAAAATAGATCATCAGTAATTCTTAGTCTTGATTGGATTTAGCTAAGTTTAATACACATAAAGTCGAATTCACCATTTGTAGAGGCCTGCCTTCAGAGAATTCTGATTTAGTGTGCTATTGTCCATCCTCCGGACACAGAAATGTGTTAAACAGATAATAAATAGACGCTCAAGGGTATACACCTTATCACATTCACCTTAATGGAGCATGTCGCCACTCTAAACCCAAATAACCATTATCTAAACATCTTTTCTTTTCATTTGAAGAAAGAGGTTTGATAGTAATGGAACCAGAAGGGACAGATTATTACAGGTTACAGAAAATTGCCCTGAGATTGGACGCACAACAGAGAATAGTCAGTTATGGAGTAAAGGAAGACATTCGGGCACACGAAAGCAACGAGAAAGGGGAAGGACAAGAGGTACAGCTTGGCGTCCGTGAGAAGCGTCCTTGATAGCACTATTCTAAGAAATTAGACTCCAGCGCTCCTTTCCAGCAATGCCTGGCACTGAAACATTCTTATGCCACCATTCATTCACGTAGGTTGTGTATCTGGTGTAGCGAAGCCCCAGAGGGATGAACAGCAGAAGACTCTCAGAGGGTCAGAGCCAGGTCCTGGAGATGAAGAGAAGGATACATTCTTTCCCCCGAAGTGGACTTTCTCAGGGAGCTTAGCAAGAGATGCAGACAGCTTGTCTGAACCCGTCACCCTCTCGAATTTTCTGGGGGAATTGATGCAGCAGGGGAGGCTACATCTTTCCTCTCAGAAACCCAGCTTCAATAAGACCAAATGCCCTGACATGGGTTTATTGAGAAGGTGTCCCTATCTAGTCTGTCCAGGGAAATGAGCCAGGGTCTCATTTGTAAACTCCCTCTCAGTTTTCCTCCCCAAATGGCTCTCCCTCTAGTTCCTCACAATTTCTTTAGCTTATTTCTGAAGTTGCAAGTTCTTCCCACAGGCTACTTTACATGGAACACTCTCCAACTTTCTTCTAAATTCTGTGGTGTGTGTGTGTGTGTGTGTGTGTGTGTGTGTGTGTGTGTGTGTGTTGGGCATGCCTGTGAATTCCTGTGTCTAAGTGTGGACCCATACAGGCCATGGTGTGCATGTGAAGGTCACAGGGTAATCTCAGATGTAGGCCTTTGTCACTACTTTGTCGGAGATGTCTCGTTTGCTTCTGCATACACCAGGCTGGCTGGCCTACAGGCTTCCAGGGACTTTCCTGTCACTACCCCTTATTTCATCAAAGGCATTCTGGAATCACAGGCACATGTGTGTCAGGAGTTACTGGGCTCTGAGGAGCTGAACTTAGCCCTCACAGTCGTGAGATAAGCACTTCCCCCACCGGTCTCCCCAGCCCGCCCACCACAGGCCTCGTTTCTCGAGGGGGAAATATGCTATCCTGGTGACAAACACCTTCCCTGTACTCTCTTTTTCGGGGATGCATTTTGTCTTACTGCAGCATCGTTTCTTCTGGGGTTTTTGCAGAATCTTCCACTGAGAGTTCCAGAGTTTTCAATTACGTTGCTGTAACAGGCTTATTCAGTCCTAATAATTTATAAATAAAATAGACTTGTTTCTTAATGTTATGGGAGCTGGAAGACCATATCTGCTGAGGACCTACTACCTCCTCTTACTGCGAAAGATAGATGGGCGTGAGGAAGTAAGGGGAGAAGAAGGTGCTCAGCTTAGATAAGCCGCCTTGACCTCTGCTCATAGCCTGGAGTCCACTTTGGGGAAAAACAACCTAATCTTGCCTTTAACTCCAAGACTTGTGTCTGCTCCTTTGACACACTGCCCCTGTTCAACCCACGGGGGCTTTTCTACATTAGATATGCTGCCTAGGGAAGCGAATGACGGATGATACAAGAGTGTTTCAGCGCCGGGCAGCTGTTCACCAGCATGGCCACAAGATCCTTCATAAGTAGGATTGAATTATTCATGAAATAGAGGCCCCCGTGAACAAAGCCCCATTTCTCTCAGGCTGTTTTCCCAACACTATTGTGTTGAGTACTGTTTCTATCCTACACTTTCAGGGAAGGCACTCAAACCATATTAGCCCTCAAACTACTTAAATGCTCTTTAAAGGAAATAGTTACAGGTTTTAATAGCTTTTGTTATTCTTTTGCCTCTCCTCATCACTAAAATGTGAACTACTTGAAAAGCAGGCTCTATCTTGTTTGCTACTGTTTCTGTAGCAATTGCTATGTTATTGACACACAAGCACCAAGCTAGCTTTAATGGGAGGTAATGGTGGTGTAGTGGTGTGTTAGTGGGGGGTAATGGTGGTGTAGTGGTGTGTTAGTGGAGGTAATGGTGTAGTGGTGTGTTAGTGGGGGGTAATGGTGGTGTAGTGGTGTGTTAGTGGGGGGTAATGGTGGTGTAGTGGTGTGTTAGTGGGGGGTAATGGTGGTGGAGCTCTCAGCTCTGGAAAGGGTCAAGCTGCCGTCAGGTGGTGGAATGTTCCCTGGTTTTACACGCTTGCCTCTGGGAACAGGGCATCACCCCCCGATACTTCCTATCAGCAGGAGTACCCCTAGAGCTTGCTGGCCAACTAATCTTGCCCAGTTGGTGACTCTAGGTTTAGTAAATGATCCTGTCTCAAAAAGTCAGAGAAAGCCATAGAAAAAGATAACTGACATCAACTTCTGGCCTCTACATGTGCACATGTAGGTGTGCATGCACTCCCACATGAATTAGCATATACACACATACACAAACACACTACCATGCTACACATACGCAGGAAAATAAAGACGTCTGTGTAGCCTTGTGAAATGGGCACTTTGGAGCTTTAAGTCAGTAGAACATGGTGGTATGTACCTGAATTTGAGCACATAGGAGGCTGAGGCAAGAGGATCATGAGTTTGAGGCTTACCTAGGCAGCATAGCAAGACCATCACTCAAAAAAGAAAACACAAATCATTATCTCAGGACTGTACTCTCTTGAAAAGAAAGGGGCTCTGCCTGCTCATGTCTATAGTATGGAGTCCTATAAAAACAAATAAAATGACTCATTGCAATAAATACTGGCGAGCAAGGAGAGGTGGCAGGAACACCCACAGCATCAGGGGGAAGAAGAAAGATTGGATTAAGCTTGCATGTAACTAATATGGCTGTGCCTAAGGAGATGGCCATTCTAGATCCCCGTCTCTATCATCTTTGGCTACTCTGATACTGAAATTGAGTAGTCATGAGGAAGGTGAGGGGTGGTGGTATGCTGTTTCCCTTTACAGCAAATCAACGTGCGTGAGCGCTCTCGGGTGAGGATGACAGCAACCGTACAGTGTGGCTGTTCTCATCCTACTGAGGAATGGACCGCGGTTCAGAGTGCTCAGACAATATGCGGACAAGCCAGAATGTGGCAAGGTTCAACTGAGAAACAAATTCTATTTTCATCTTAGGACATTTGTCTAGAAAATGACCAGAGAAACTGAATTAATCACTCTCATGCCCATGTAACTCTGGGATTCCTGGCCATAGGGCTTTCCTTTTTAAAGGGAAAGCAGTAAAAGATTGATAATTACATCAAGCTAGGCGTCTGTAATGGAAGAATCCAAAACATCATGATTACTGCTCTGGGTAATTGTGGGGAATGGGGTGGGTCCTGTGCCTGTAACAACAGCATGGCACTTATATGATCTTCAAAGGGGTGTCCCCATTTACCTCTGATTACCATATTATTTCCATGGGTGTCTGGCTGCCTGCATTTCCAGTGCCTGGTAGTTTCTGCAGAATCCTAGCAACATTCATAATGTATCCGGATTCATTTCTGGACAAGCTATTAAAAGGCATTAGTTTTGATTCTTTCTGCAGAGACAAGCCTTGACTAAAGCCCCAGGTTGTCTTTACTGTATGACTGTCCTGGTGTTGCCCCAACCTCGAAGGCTTTCTCTTTGAGGATCAGCTTGACCAGGTGACTGTGAGCCCAAGATAGTGAGGCCCAGGTCAAGGTGTTTTGTTCAAAACTGGAATCTGTCGCAAAGTAATATGCAGCCTGAGATGATTTTTTAAAGGAATTAAGGCATGGAGATGTGGATGTGCTTTTTTGAAATGTGCTTATGAAAGGCATCTCTTGGAGCCCTCCAGAGTGTGACTATAAAGTTCTGTATGCACCCCATCCTCTCACAGCAATGACAGATCAAAACTCCGAATATCACTGTACGTCCATCATCTCTCTCCTTTCTGTAATGGTCCCCTGAACCAGGTGTCCTCATGGTACTTTTCAATTTTACCTTCCCATATTTATTTGGGTATAGTTGGCAAATAAAAATTCCAGGTATTTAAGATACCCTATCCCTGAACTGGTCTCCTAGCTTAAAACAGAGATTAAGACATTCATTTGGTTTAAGAAAAAAGAAATTAATAAAGTAGAGTTTATCTTTTAAGCTAACCATGCCTAGCCTTCTGCTAGGAGATAAACAGGTACATTTGTATGACCAACGTCAACTGCATTTGGGGAAAGTCCTTCATCTTGGTTATCTTAGAAGCTGTGGGCCACTGGTTCACTCCTTGTAATGCTGTACTGACTGAACCATCAACCCAGCCTGGAGAATACTATTTTAAAAAGAGAACCAGTAATAGATGATAAAATAATAAAATTGTGTACCAAATGTATGCTTTCTAATTCTTGTTGTTTGAAAGATAAAACACTTGCAGGTTCCTTCCGTTTTTCTAGCAGCTCTTAAACGTCCACTCAGCAGGGTCAGAGGTAGAGGTAATGCACCACCATATGCACAGCCAAGCAGCAGTAAGGCTCAGAGGACAGTAATAAGTGAATTTGAGCGTTTTATAGAGTTGGTTCAGTAGTATGACCCAGGACTCAAATTGAGTCATGATTTTGAGTGGATTAGATTTCTGGTGGCAGTATAAAGGAAGATTGGCCATGATTCTAGAGACAAGAAGCACAGTCCTTAAACCTATGAGCTCCCTCTTTCTTTCTGGGAGCTCACCAGACACCTTCATCCCATCAT
>CABHPH010118044.1:0-12364 GCA_902168325.1 Peromyscus nudipes
TTATTAGACGAATAAATCAACAAGAATAAATCCGAAAGAGTTATGAGCACAGGCTGTGCCAGCTGGTGAGTACAGATGTAGTTTTATAACGTCATGCACTTTCAATAGCTGTATCCCATTTGTGACAGCTAGACAGTTTTCCCCTTCTGTGTGACATGCAGACATTAGACAGCTGCAGGAGTGGGTGGCTGCTTCTCTAGTTCCTTACCTCAGTCTCTCCTTCCCTGTGACCCACCCAAAATAAATACACAGTCAACACACACACACACACACACACACACACACACACACACTTGGCGGGGGTGGGGGTGGGGGGAGAGGGAGGGAGGGAGGGACAGAGACAGAGACAGAGACCCAGCTACTATCATAACTTGGACATAAAATGCAAAGGGCAAAAGCAGGTTTGGTACTCTGTCTTCTTGAATTCCACCCCCACCCCCGACCCCCAAATCTCAGGGTTTTATTTAGTTAGATCTGTTGATTGGCCTCATTCTTTTTTTTAAAAGAAAATAACAATCGGGAACTACGATAACTCTTCTTTAAGATTTACAAATTCCTTGTAATTTGATTGTGTTGATGTTGTTTTTAGAGACAGCCTCACTAGGTAGTCCTGGATGGCCTCCAACTTGCCATTCTCTTGCCTCTGCCTCCTGAGTACCAGGATTGCAGGTAGTGCCGCCATGCTTAGGACCCTAAACATCCTTCAAGCTCAGTATCAGGCTGAAGAGTAGGCTCAGTGATGAAGCATTTACCCAGCAAGTATAAAAACTTGGATTTGCTCGCCAGGACTTTGGGGAGTTGGGGGGAGAGTGATAGAGGGGTGCACTGATTATGAAATTTGCCTGTCCCTTGGAGCAGTTCTCCAACTACACCCATATATTACTTTTTAGCTTTTCGCTTACATCTAGAGTTTATTTTCTTTTTTTTAAAAAGATTTGTTTATTTTTTGTGTATATGGATATTTCCCTGTGTGTATGTCTGTGCACCATTTATGTGTATTGCCTGCAGAGGCCAGAGAGGGCACTGGATCCTCTCTGAGTGCTGGGAATCAAATTCATGTCCTCAGTGCTCATAACCACTGAGCCATCTCGGTCCCTAGAATTTGTTTTCTATTCTGTGCTGCTTGGAGAGAAAGTCTGTGTATCTGGTTGTATCCCTGCCCCTATACGTATACCTGAGCATAAAAAAAGAAATACAATAAAAAAAATTAATTTTTTTATTGTTTTCATGAAGAGAAGTAAAAAAAGAAATGAGCTACACTCTAAAGTCTGTGTATCTGGTTGTAAAAAATTAATTTTTTTATTGTTTTCATGAAGAGAAGTAAAAAAAAGAAATGAGCTACACTCTAAAGTCTGTGTATCTGGTTGTATCCCTGCCCCTATACGTATACCTGAGCATAAAAAAAGAAAAGACAATAAAAAAAATTAATTTTTTTATTGTTTTCATGAAGAGAAGTAAAAAAAGAAATGAGCTAACTCTTAGAGTGAGTTATTCCACATTGCACATCGTTTCCGGTGCATTTTTATCTTTCTTAGCACTGTGGAATGAACCTAGGGCTTTCTCTACGTTAGGCAAGTGCTGTCACTGAGCTGTGTCTCCAGCCTCACTCTAGCACGTTCTGTAATTATATTTCTGATCCCATGATAAAGTCATCATTTGATGACTGTAAACAAGGCAAACCTGTATTTTACCTACTTGAGGAAAAAAAAAGCCTTCTTGACTACGAAAGAAAAATTATCTCTCATACCAGAGAAATGACTCAGAGATGATCTTTGGAATGGAAAATTACTTTCACAAACTTCTGTGGATTTAAAAGCCTTTGTGTGATGTTTAACTTTAACTCACATTCGAGCAGCATCTTTGTAATTATCTCTCTTTCTCATAAACCCTGAGGAGGACTCAGCACAACCTTGCAGAATTTATTATAATACACGCCAGTGAGGAGCTTCCTGCCTTCGGATTAATGATGCTCAAAGCAGAGAGGAAAAGAAAGTCTGGCCAACAGAAGTAAGGCAAAAACTTACAAGCTGCTGAGAGGGACATTCAGTGTGTCCCCTGGGGAAGAGGACATGACAAAATACCAGCTGTTGGTGGAACTGGGTGGAGAGGCCATCTAGATTCTACAGTGTTCTTGAGTTGGGACTCAAGGGGGGGTCTCAGATGGTTGAGATCTGAGAGAGGTTTTAATCAGGCCACATTTCCCTGAAGCCGACTCCCCCTTCCTCTCTGTCCCCTCAGTTATTGGCAAACCATACCAAGAGCTTGTCTGTGAGGCTGCAACAGACTCCCTGGGCACCAGGCCTGCTGGAAGGGAGGGGTAAGTCCAGGCCAGGTGCTTTTTAAGCTATGCCCACCTGCAGTCTTCTCTATCCTCACCCGCATAGTTGATTCTGGGATCCTTGCTGCTACAGGGAGAGACACCCTACTGGGAATCTGTAAATAGGTGCCCCAGAGTCCAGGAGAATGGCAGGTGTCAATCTCATTCCCCCCATAGAAGTTACAGACCAGACTGTCAGGCTCCTGCCACATCAGAGGGGTGCTGGTGGTATCACATCTCCCACCTGCATGATAGGCACACTTTAATTAAATATGCTTCTCCCCATCCTCAGAGTTAGAGGTTCCTGCTCTGGAATTGCCTCCCTTGTCTCTGCTGCCCAGGAGTCAGACATGGCCTGACTTCATGCAAGTGCCCCCTTTCCTCTGAGACTTACAAGGGGCCCCTCACTCTGCTGCGTGGATTTTTTCAACTCTCTCCAGAGTCCCTATTATGCTGCTGTTGTCTGTCTGTATGTCCATGGAATTAACAAATCATCTAATAGATCTCTGAGGACAGTTTGCCTCAGGGTTCCCATTGAGCCTTAAGCCTGAGACCCTTCAAAGACCTCAAAGAAGAAGGTCTGGCAGCTTGACACACAGGCCCATCAGGCTTTTTGGCTTTTTCTCTTGATAGTAGGGCCCCCTGCCCATGGACTACTTGGCAAGTTCAAGGCTGGACTAGAACACTTTTACCTGAAGTTTCAACTTCCCTGTCTTTGTTTAAATTGACCAATCCTAAATAAAGGGAAGAAGACCCCCTTCCCAACCCATCAAAGACCCTTAAAACATCTAGTCCTTGAGGAGAGACCAGATATTGGCTTCCTGGGGGTCTTTTTCTTTGTGGGCCTTGCTCTGTGTGTTTCCTCATCATTTTTTTTTTTTTGAGATAGGGTCTCCCTATGTAACCCTGGTTGGGCTAGAACTTACCTTGTAGACCAGGCAACAGGCAGCTCAGAGATCTGCCTCTGCTGGGATTAAAGCCCTATACCACCATACCTGGCACCCTCACATTTAATAAAAGTCTCTCTCTTCACCAGATGATACTGTCTGCCGCATCTGAGATTTTCCCTGCTTCTACTACCTGTTGGGGAGGCATTTTCTGCCCCTTGACTTCTTTAACTGGCAGAGAAAATGAATGGGATAAAAACCTCTAGGTTCTCTAGGGCCTCGAAGGTAGCGTTATGACCTGAACTAATTCCTGGAACACACACGGTGGAAGGAGAGAACCAGCTCCTGCAAGTTGTCCTCTGATCCCCTGCCTCCACACAAATGTAATTTAAAATAAAAAACCGATACCACACAAGTCAAATTTCACCAAATACAAATATTGATTTAATCGTTCATCTTTTTAAATAAAAGTATAATACAACTAGAAATCAGTAGTAAGCAAAGCTACAGAAATTGTACAAATACTTGGAGACCCATCAATAGACTCTTGAATGACCAGTGGTTATTGAAGACCTTGAGGAGGTATGATTCTGCAGGCTAGGCAGTGTCCCTTTCCTCCCTCATCTTCCGTGGTAATTCTCTTTCAGCTGATTCCAGGCATCTCACTTGGCCTTGACTTCGAGGTCCGGTACTCCAGGCCATTCTGTGTTTATATCTCCACAACTGCTTGTTGGAGTAGCTTATATGAGCACCACCTCATTGATGAGCTGGCTGGAACTTCCTCAGCAGCTTTGTCAAATCTCAGCCTGAGACATGCTGGAGATTCCTAGGAGTCCCAGAGCTGGCTGAGGATGCAAGAAGCAAGATCTGATAGTTCAAAGGTTTGGGCAGGGGGTGGAAGAGATGGTTCAGTAGTAAGAGTACTTGCCCTTCTAGAAGATGAGAATTGAGTTCCAGCACCCACATAGGGTGACTCCTAACCACTTTACAGCTCTGAGTGGATCTGATGCCTCTGACCTCTGATGGTTTCTGCGCGCGCACACACACACACACACACACACACACACACACACACACACACGCACGCACACAAATTAAAAAATAAAAATAAATCTTAAAAAAAGTTTGGGCAAAGACATATACCTGTATGACCAACACCTCAAACATGGAGCATGTTCATCATTGCCCTTTCTGAAGTGATGCCTGTTTTCACTGCTCAGATCATCCACTGGTCCAGTTTCTTTCACTATAGGCTATGCTGGTCTGTCTTAAAGCTTCATGTAAATGGTTTCACATAGATAATAAATGCTCCTTTTGTGTTGTTTTCTTGGTTTAACAAGTTATTTAGATTTATTCATGTTTGGAGAGTTTCAAGAGCTCATTCCATTTAAAGCAGTGTTCTTTGTATTTTATTAAATGTCAGAATTTCTTTATCCATTCTCTTTTGGGGGGGGGAGTATTAAACTGAGTTCTATTTGTTACTGTAACATTCTTTTTTAAAACCAATCAAACACAAATATGCAAATGTTCTTCTGTGAATGCAGCTGCTCTCACAGCCCCTGTACACTGGGAGGAAAATTATAAAGGTCATGCAATTTGTTGGCATTTTCTCCTTTTTTTTACTTTTAAATGGCACTGCTAACTAAGAAGAGGTAGGAAAGACCATCTTTAATAAATTGTCTTAACTGTAGAGAATTTCTAAAAAGTAAACTGACAACATGCTAAACCATGTCTTTGATAAGTCCCAAAGGACCACAGATTCATCCTTTTTATTGGAAGAAGCCATCCACTGGCTTCTAGCCTCTGTCCACCTCCAGACCCACCAGGGCTGCAAGCCACTGCACCGGGAAGACCTTACTTCCACCTCTCAACTGCAGGTTCTTGGGGAGCACAGTCCTGCTGGCAGAGGGCAGAGACGGTTGTTTCACTTACAGGGACATGCATCAGCTGTGGAAGGAATGATTGTATCCTCCCCAGAATACAACACAATCCCTCTGTTTTCAGCTTGACATCAAAAACTGGCACCCATCACCTGGACCCTGCAGGTGGTGCATGGATTGCACCCCAAATCTCAGGTCTACAGGGCCACCAGCTCCACTTCTTGAAAGAACATTTTGTGTGCCCTTGTACCACCTCAGGGAGCCTGTGTTCCCGTGTCTGGACTTTCCAGGGCTCCTCTGTTCCACCTCGGATGTGGAAGTGGCTTCATCCATTCTTGTATTGAAATTTGATTTTTAAAAGGACTTTCAGTTATTATAAATGAAGTTGTTCTGAATGCTCGTAGAAATCCTTTTGACTGATTTCTTTGGGATCATACTATTGAATTGTGCTTAATGTTATTAAAAATTAGCCGGGCAGTAGTGGCACATGCCTTTAATCCCAGCACTAGGGAGGCAGAGGCGGGTAGATCTCTGTGAGTTTGAGGCCAGCCTGGTCTACAGAGCTAGTTCCAGAACAGCTGAAGCTACCGAGAGAAACCCTGTTATGGAAAAAAAAAATCAAACCATTTTCTAGAGTGATTATAGCATTTCACTAGGTACAAATCTTACCACCACCACCACCACTGCCATCAACAACACTGTCAGATTAACCTTTTTTTTTTAACCCTCACAATTTTTATGGGTCTGGGTAGAGTTTTATAGGCCCCTTTCAAGGCTCCAATCAAGGCAATAGTTCAGACTAAGTTCTCACGTGGCAGCTCAGCTGGGGCAAGGACCCACTTCCAAACTCAGGTAGCTGGTGGAATTCATATCCTGAGGTCATATGACCCAGGACTTCAATTTCATGCTGGATGTCAGGAAAGTTTGACCCCTGATCCTAGAAGCTGCTTGTAATTCAAAAAATAATTTGTGATGGGCTTGTGAGATGTCTCTATAGGTAATGATCCTACTGCACATGCTGGAGGACCTGACTTTGACCCCCAGAACCAAGATGGAAAGACAGAACCAATTTCTGAAAGTTGTCCTCTGACCACCACACATGGCCTTGGTGCACACACACACAAACACATACATGCACACACAAATAATAAAAAAAAATAATTTAAAAAGGAAATCCAGTGTTGTAATGTAGCTAGAGTTTTCCTGCCTCGCCCACAGTCAGGACAAATCTCTCTCACCCGCCAGTCCCACAGCCGCTCAGACCCAACCAAGTAAACACAGAGACTTATATTGCTTACAAACTGTATGGCCATGGCAGGCTTCTTGCTAACTGTTCTTATATCTTAAATTAATCCATTTCTATAAATCTATACCTTGCCACATGGCTTGTGGCTTACCGGCATCTTCACATGCTGTTTGTCATGGTGGCGGCTGGCAGTGTCTCTTCAGCCTTCCGCTTCCCAGAATTCTCTCCTCCTTGTCCCGCCTATACTTCTTCCTGCCTGACCACTGGCCAATCAGTGTTTTATTTACTGACCAATAAGCAACATGTTTGACATACAGACCATCCCACAGCATTGTAAAAGTAACTGCTTTGTTCCCAAGCCTCGGGGGTATACCTCCTATAAGAATTTACTGAAGATGCTCCATAGCCCCTTATCCACAGATACACCTCTGACATCATCAGAGCTTCTGGGTTGAATAGATCAAGTGTCTTGCCAGCTTACACAGCAGCTTGAATCTGATCAAGAGAAGTCTCTGACTTTGGTATCCATTTGCAGCTGGAAGTCACATGATAAGTCGGGGGAGTTTCACTTCCCAAGACAGTGTATGCTACCCTCCAAAGATGCTTGCTAAGTCATCATATCGTTCTTGGTGTCAAGGTGTGAGAGGTACAACTTGTCCTCTACACTGAAAATGATGTCCCCAGATCACGAAGGGCATCAACTCCTATTTCATTAATGAGATGAGCCCTTGAAGACTTCAGACTTTATCTTGTGTTCTCTGGCATAGTGCCAAAGTGAACTTTGCAGATAGGTGTTGTTTGGACTTGGATACTAGTCCAAAGAAAGATAAACTAATAAATTAGATAATAAGTGAATACATTTTGTGTTTAGAAAGTCTATAGCACACTATCAGAGGATTCACTGAATAAGATACAGTTCAGATGGTGGGGATTCAATGTTTTCAGACTTTTCCATCCAAGTGTCTCTTAGATCTTCTCTTAGGTTTGTTCTTTTTCCTCTTTCAATGAACAGACGTGGACCTCGGAAACCCTGCAAACCTGTGTGCATTTAGTTTCCTTTCAATTTCTTTGTTCTTCCCATCAGATCCTGTGCCTGCTTTATGGCTTTAGGCTGTAGGAAATCAGAGTCTGATCAAAAATTGCCAGTATGGGTAAATGCTTTCACAGTGTGTTCTGTGGTGCCAAGTTGTTGCTCTGAGATATCACTTTCTCTCGGAAAGTATACAACTCCATCAGCAGAACTCAGCCATCCCACAACCCTTCTGCTTGTTCCTGTACTATTCTAACATCATGGCCACCACCTAGGCCATCTTCTACTTACACTGCATCCCAATTGACTGCAGTGGGAAGCCTTAGTAATTTTACTATTATGGTGAGTTCTGCCTACTGCATAATGTGCCATGGACCTTTATTGTCAGAGGATTACTGAGTAACCCAGCTCCAGTATCCTATCTTTGTTCTCAGAACAAATCACTGGGCAATCTTGTCACCAGGCAAGCATCACTGAGCATCCTAAGGGTCAGTGGGATGCTTCTTGTGCCAAGTATCTTGGCTTGCATTCTCTAAAAACTAGAGTTTGAGGGGATGGAGAGATGGCTCGGCAGTTACGACCTCTGGTTGCTCTTCCAGAAGACCCAGGTTCAATTCCCAGTACCCACAGGACAGCTCCCAAATGTCTTTAACTCCAGTCCCATGGGATCTAATGCCTTCTGTGGGTACCAGACATGCAAGTGGTGCATAAACGTACATGCAGGAAAAACACCCATATACATAAAATAAGTAAAATATATGTTTTTCATTTCACTGTCATGTTAGACCTTGGGCACGATTTAGAGATGGCAAAGTTATGAGTCCAAGGTGCCTGTGTCCCTAAGGGCTTTGCTAAACAGAACCTTCACTTAGTCCTAGTATTCATTTCTCTAGACATTTACTTGAAGTAAAAGTGACCTTTTGTTTTAATACATTGATATTTTATGTTCTATTATCGTCAGCTAATATCATTGTGGTTAATTTCTATACCACTGAAATACATTATCCATATGTCTTTAGATCATACTCCATAGTATATTATTTCTTTCTTTCCATTCATCTTGCTTGAAATGGACCAAAGCGGCAAGCTCCTGAATTACAACCCTAACCAATGAACAAGGCCTCTGACCCATAAGAAGAAACCTCTCTATTTCTAATTGCAAGGATTTCTCTTCAAAAGGAAAAAATAATGCTATAACTTGAATGTGTCCCTCAAATTTCATATGTTAGAGATGTTGCCATTGATGTGACAATGTTGAACGATGGGACCTTGAAGAGGTCATGTGATTCTAATAACTCTTATTCATTGGAAGAGAGGAATACACCAGTTTTAACTGACAACCATCCTGTGCACTGAAATAATGGAATTAAAAGAAACGTGTAGATTATCAAATTATTAAGACAATAAGATAAAATAACACAAGAGGATGAATCTAAAACAATAGTGATGTTTCTCTAAGCCAGAAAAGCTCTCAGTATGACCCATCCGTAAATCCTACTTCTAGTTGCCCGGGTTAGGGCCCCCCTCACATTGCAAATGATGAGGAAAAACCACGTGTAAACGAGATGACTAACTGTCTCCCATTCTTCACGGCAGAGGCTGGGGCAGGGAAGGCTTTGTGTACTCAAGAATGGTTGCTGATAAAAATTCCTAAGGCAAGGGAGGTGTCTTAGTCTTCAGTCAGTCTCCGCACGTCTCAGGGGCTGCATTTATGTAACTCATGATTTGGTTATAGAAAATGTCAGTCAGCCCACACAGCTGTTGTCTTGGTCTTTCATAATGTTAGGACAAATGTCAAAGTGTCACCTCAGCATTATGGCATGGTGGGGGGAATAAAGTTTCCAACATATGAACTTTGAGAGTTACATTTAAATGACAGCAACTGGTTTTCTTCCTAGGACAAAACCCATGTAACTTGCATGTGGAGCCGTTTCTTTCTGCGGTGTGGTAACTTCGTTGGCTTCAACTGCAGTAGTCTAGCAGCTTCCTGCTTTGGTCACACTTCCTAACCCTTGCCACTGGCAGAGAAGAGCAGGGCATGCAGTGAGGGTGTTACAATGTGAAGCCAACACAAACATTACGATAAAGGCTTTCTTCTTTTCTTATAGCCTGTCATCTTTATCCCTCTGTGCCCTTGAGATATGAGTTAAAGCCTATGTGACTACTACATTTGTTTAGATGTCTAATTTCTTCCCTCATAAGCTTTGAGAAATATTTACCCTCTTTATTAGCAAGCTTAGAGTCCTGCCAACACCACTTCCCCAAATGTTATGAGCTGAGCTATATTTCCTCCAAATTCATAATGCTGGCATCCCAAATTCCTTATAACTCAGATTGTGTTTGGGGATAAAGCCTTTAATGAAGTTAAAATGAGGTTGTTAGGGTTATTCCATTTACATACTTTAAAATTCTGTACCATGTGCCAAGGCCAGGCCAGGCATGGGGATCTGCTTATCCATTCAGTGTACTGAAGTGTGTGAACTGGAGACATGGAGGGGAAACTGAAGTAGAGGCATGGCTATGGAGAGAGGAAGGGTACCATTGACAGAGGTGCTGAGCAGGGGTGCCATGGTGGAGCATCCTCTGCCATCACAGAACGCATGAGTACGAGGCAAGGGCCCCTGTTGCGGCTTTGATGTCCTCACTCTGTCCTACCCCAGGCCATCACTAACCTTCAGTGACTGAGATGAACCTGACAGCTCTCTGTTCCTGAAACCTGAAACAGTCTAAGAAGCACACATATAAGGGAAGTGATTCATGGGCTTGAATCCACCACGAGAGAACTGAAGTCCTTCAGAGGCCGGTTGTTTCCCACACTCCCTGCAAAGGAACTGTTCATTCTTCTGAATCTCCCAATTGTTCTGAACTGACGCTTTTAGAAAGTGAAATAAAAACAAATTGTTAAAGCTGGGCATAATTCCAGCACTTGGGAGGCTGAGGCAGGAGGACTGCCAGGAATTTGAGACCAGACTGGGCTACACAGTGAATTCCAGGACCGCTCTGGCTACGATGTGAGATCTTGTCTCAGAAAACCACAAAGAACTGCCAGGAAAATAAAATGAAAACAAATAATAAAGAGCCACTAAATATAAACTTAGATTTTTCTCAGATTAACCAGAAATAAAATCACATTTCAATAAATATAACTGGGGCAAACATAAAATGGGAAGAAAAGAATTACAAAAATAACATTAATATGTCCATACAGATAAGTACAGATAATGTGAGAAGCGAGCTTGCTTGGATTGATGGCATGCTACTTGAAAGAGACAATGCATAGCTAAATTGTTTCTATAGTTCATTTTAGTAACACTATCAATACCACAGAAACCTTTCTCTCAAAGATATGAAGGGAATCAAAAAAGATTTCAGACAACAAACTTAAATTTTTTTTCTTACATATATGGGTGTTTTGCCTGCATGTATGTTTGCATACCTTGTGCATACCTGGTGCCTGTAGAGGCCAGACAAGCTCACTGGATCCCTAGATCTGGAGTTATAGATGTTTGTGAGCCACCATGTGGGTGCTGGGATTTGAAACTGGGTCCTCTGCAAGAGCAGTAGCACTCAATACTCTCTCCGGTCCCTGGGCAATAAACTTTTATCCACAATGAAGGAAGCAATGCTTTATTTTTAAAATTTGTCCTTACTCTTTTATTGGCATCCTGGTTCAAAAACTGGCTCACAGAATTAAAGCTACATTTCAGCTGTTTTTCAGGGAAAGAAATGGATTCTGGCTGGGCCTGGTAGTACTCAACTTAAATCCCAAACACTTAGAAGGCTGAGGCAGTTGGATCTTTGAGTTCAGAGTCCAGTCAATCTGGATTCATGAATTTTTTTGTGTGGAGCTTATTTTAGTAGAAAGTTCAAAATGGTTATTAAATTCATAACCAATATTTTTATATGTTAGATGTATAATTGTTACTCAAGTTTGATGGCTTTATTGCCATTGCCAAGAGCTATGATTAGAAATAAGTGAGAGACTGGTTTTATTTTATTTTGCAGTATTGGGGATTGAATTTAATTCTCACATACACTAGACAAGTGTTCTGAGTTACATCCACAGCCTGGCCTGCTATGGAACAATCCTTTTCTATACTATGAATATGTATAACTCTCATTGGTTAATAAAAAGCTGACAGGCCAGTAGCTGGGTAGGAAATAAGGTGGGAAAGCCAAACTGAGAATGATGGGAAGGAGGGCAGAGTCAGGAGACGCCAGCCAGCTGCCAAGCAAATAGGAAGTGTAGAAAATGAGGTAACAGGCCATGAGTTATGTGACAAAGCATAAATAGAAATATGGGTTAATTTAAATGTAAGAGTTAGCTAGTAACAAGACTGAGCTATTGGTTGAGCATTTATAATTCATATTCAGCCTCTGAGTCCAGGCACCAGGCAGTCGGGACAGGAAATGTCCAAATACATGGCCCCTTTTTTACTTTTTTTATTTTGAAACTGGGTCTCACCACGTTGTCCAGGCTAATTGTAAACTCACTCTGGAGCCCAGCAGGCCTTGAACTTGGAATACTTCTGTCTCAGTCTCCTACTAAATAAATGAGAGACTACAGTTCTAAGTCAAGTCAGTAAACACCCTTAGGGCTTTACTTCCTTGGAATAATTTCTATGACTATTGTGTAATGTGTTACTACTGTTACTAACTCATTACAGATGTGTGTCTTTTACTGACAAAGCAAGACAGGCTCTCTTTTTCTTTTTAACACTAAGATCCAAAATAAATGACAAAAATTTTACTTCCTCAACTTAGCAGTGAATTTCAGAAGCCAGGCTCAATTAAGAAATGAAAAGGACTTTAAAAATAACAATAAATATTTACCTTTTCACAGGTTTCTACCTGTTCTGAGTAGCAAGTGACAAACTAACCTGACAGTTTCATCCATTGTCATACAGTCCTCTGGCATGTGACAAAAACACAGCCATCTCACCCAACAACATCCCACACACGTTGGAGAGAATTACTCTATATTCTGTTTAATGAAGTGTCCAA
>CABHPH010118045.1:0-30253 GCA_902168325.1 Peromyscus nudipes
CTCTCTCTCTCTCTCTCTCTCTCTCTCTCTCTCTCTCACACACACACACACACACACACACACACACACACACACACTTTACTTTAGCATCTTTATGTCTCGAAGGCTTTTTGTGTTTACAGAGACGTTGAGCCTAGATTCTGTACAATTAGATGCCTGACCACATCCCTAATTCATTCCAGCTCTTTAAAGAAATGAGGTGACGCTAGTTGGCTTCTTTTTAATTTTTCTCTTCCCCTTTCCTTCTCCCATCCATCACTCTGATCTACAATTAAAGCAAGATGATGAAGTGACCATGGTTCAGGTGAAAGAGCAAGGCCAGAGTGTGCTGGTGCTGAAGAAAGTAGCCGGCTGTGGCCCAGCCCCCACCTCGGGGAGTGCGGAGAGCGATGCGAGGTGAGGGTCCCGCTGCCCAGGCTTGCTCTGGGTTTCCTTCCCTTCCGCCTTCCTTTCCCTGCTCCCTCTCACTCACTCGCTCGCTCCGCTGCTGCCTGCCCTACCCTCCCTCCCTCCTCCCTCCCCCTTTTCTCCCCGCCTCTCCAGCGTTCTAGCTGACTGCAGAGCTCTTAGCAGCCAGATGGACTCAGTTCCCAGGAAAAGGACAAGGATGGCAAGATCTTTTAGCCTTTAGGGGATGCCTTTGTTAGGCACCGTTCACAATGGGCAGCTCCCGCCTGCGGGTCTTTGACCCCCATCTAGAGAGGAAAGATTCCGAGGCGCTCTCTGGGCGCCAGCTGCCCTTGCCTACCTTCGATGTGCCTTATTTCAAATACATCGACGAAGAAGATGAGGACGATGAATGGAGCAGCCGTTCACAGTCTTCCACTGAGGATGACTCAGTGGACTCTCTGCTCTCTGACAGGTACGTGGTGGTGTCCGGGACCCCGGAGAAGATCTTGGAGCACCTTTTGAATGACTTGCACCTGGCGGAGGTCCAGCACAAAGAAACAGGTAAGCCGGGGTGGGGGGGATTGGGGAATGTGGGGGTAGGAGGGGGGTCTCCTGCCCCCCCAAGCAGCAGCAGCTGGTACCCTGTCAGTATCCCCAGGGGTGAGGCTCCCACTGTTTGGGAAATCAGAATGGGCTGGAAAAGCATATGCTTTGTGTGGCTTTCCCTAAGCTTGTGCTGTTTGTTTCAATCCAGTAAATGGACACATGTAGTTCTTGAGCAGCTGCCTGGGAAGTAGCTGTGGAGAGAAAATGAGGTGAAGGCAAATGTGTGTGGTTGATAATTTTTGCCAAATCTCATGTAAAGCCACTTGGCAAGAAGCCAGTATTCAATAGCTCCTGTGCTATGAAAAGCAGCATAAGGGGAGGGGGCTACCAACAGGCTTTCACCTGGTCTGTAGGAAGTGCTGCGGGGTGGTGAGAGCAGCTTCCCTGCCCAAATGTAAAAAATTTCTCCAAGCCCTCCTCGCAACAGCAACTTCTGCCCCTCTCTAAGTGGTTACAAACTGCTTGCCCAGAGTAAGGGTTGGAGTGTCCCATGTGACATAGCTTCCCTGACCAGAGATAAACCCTTATTGCTCAGACATCTTGTCATTTTATTCAGCTGAAACCAAAAGACAAAGCTTTCAGCTTTGTACCCCTTTGGAAACACTGTTACTCTCTGTACAGATGTCATACTGGTAATTTCTTTTCTCACAGAAGGAAGAGTGGTTGCTTCTCTTAACCAGCGTTTGTAATCTGTTTCAGCCTAGAGCAGTTAACCCAGTGAACAGGCTTCTGGCAGTAGCCTGAAGTTTGCAACTTGATCTGATGACTGCCATACACGTTTTTTTTGCTGCTACAAAGGCACCTGGGACCCCCACAGTGTGCAGTTTATTGATTGCATCCAGAAAAGGCAGCTGTAGGTTGTGCTAGTGCAGAGTGACTGCTTGGGTTTTACACACAGAAGAGACTGAAATGCCAGCCCAGGGGCAGGTCCCCTCGTGTCCCAGTAGTTCTGTGTGCCTGTGAGCCGTGCTTTATAAAGGACTGTAAGGGAAGCAGTGATGTGTGAAATATGTGAATAGGTTTAAAAAAAAATAACTGTATGACCTAGCCATGTATCTTATAATATCATTGTTTAATTTAAAAGTCAAGTATTTATTTTGCATACAACTGGGAAAGAGTAAGTTATTGCTTATACACACAAAATAGGTTATTTTCAATAAAATAAATGTATCTTTGTGGCACTCACTGGGTTATTTTGTATGTCTGAAAATTCACACCTTTTGCCTTTGAGCAACATTCCAATGCTCTGCCTACGGATGTCATCACAAGATGAGTCCCCCATGTGCTGATTGCCATAGGTTGTTGGGAAGAAAATACAGGAAAGTTGTCACAGAAAGAGCAGGGTGGAGCCATGGAGAGGTGGAATGATTTCTCTACTTCTTAACGTTGTAAGCACAGAAATTATTTAATAATAATTTGGTTCCCTTACACATACTTCTTTATAACTTCACCCAGTCTGTATATTCCTTTCTTTTAATCTCTTGTGCTTCTCGGGATCAAACCCAGGGCTTCCAGCAAGCTAGCAAGTGCTCCATTGCTGAGTTACACCTGCAGCCTGCTCTCCTTACTTTTGAGAGAAATGGTCCAGGAACTCACTAACAGGGTCACCATTTGATACTGGAAATGACATGTCACCTCCATGTCTCTAATGCCATGAGTTGCCTCCTGTTTATAATGGAATATGCATGTTATCTAGTGACATTTATTTCTGCTTTCTTCTCAGTTATACTGACCACAGGGTCACATGTGCCTCTTCAGGCAAACACACAAAAACAAAGAGGATCAGGATACACTGGATAGACCCTCCAGCCCTAATGTAGGTGGTTCAGGAAGGGGCTTGTCTGGGTCAGCCTCACCTGATTTCTTACTCATTTATTCGATTTCAGGAAAGGACACATGGACACATGTGCTTCTTCAGAGTTTTGTAAAGACATTTGAAAAAAATATCAAGTAATAACTCTTCCTCTCATCAAAGGAGAATTTCATGAAAATGAAAAGGCCGACTTTGAAGACAGTGATTGATGTGTGTATATGAGAGGATCGTATGGGGAAATGGCATGGCTCTTTGAAACTTCAAGGAGAGAGCTACCATGTGGTTTTTTGTTGATAAGTTTTAAAGATATAAATATAAAATACATGTATTCAAATTGAAGAAAAGTGATTATGGTTTGTTCTAGTTTGGATACTACATGAATTGGACTTTTAAAGTAATAGTGGTCCCTCGTCGCTGGCAGAGGTGAGTGACACCTAGGTCATGTTGGCCAAGTCTCCTATTAGAGACTCATGTATGAGGGCCTAATGGAGGTGCAGAAGCCATATGGAAGACAGATGGAGGGAACGAGAAGGGGCTGCAATAAAAGTATACAGCAGCATTTTTACGTTCTTGAGAGTCTCTCTTAGTGCGATGGAGCCATATGGGGCCCATGTTGCCATATGGTAGCCCCTACACATGGCCCTGTGGCACCGAGGAGGAAAGAAAGAAATGGAAGTCTCTGGAAGCCTGAGTGAGCTGTTCTGACATTCCTTTATTCCTGTACCCACCAGAGCCTGGGAGAATAAACAAGAGATAGTTCACATCTTTCTCACAGAAGATACTTACTTGTGGAAATGTGTGTGCAAGCCTGGACAGAGTAGGCTCCAGTGATCACATGGGACAGATTGGCTTGATTACCAACTGGTGTTAACATTGAAATGGAAGAAGTTGACGGCATTGAATAGAGTAGAAAAGAGAATGCCAGGGCTCTGAGAGAAGGCTTTTATTTCTGTTGTTATTTGAATCAAGAATAGAACAGAAACACTTCAACAATTCATGCAGCATTCTATCACCAAATCAAGCTGAGTTTTAAAATCATAATTTGAGATTCTTAAAGACAACCAATTCAACGATTTTTCTAAATAATTTGATCCTCATATAGTCACCAAAGTGATTTCATGATTTGGCATATCTTTCCTGTCTGGTGACCCCAGGCATAGGAGTCACCCAGTGATGTAGGTGGAATGAATGAATGAATAAGTGAGTGAATGGATGGATGGATTTAGTTTTTATACTTTTATCAAAGAAGAATGGAGAATGCTGGTAGGGAACAGGCAAACCTTTAAGCATCCTTTACAGGCAGCTTTGAAATCTTCGTTAATCTACAATAAACACCCTTCTGTTTAGGAATTAGTAATAGCACCCAAATAGCAAGCAGCCGTGAAATCCACTGAATAATAATTTTTAACATTTTTTTCTTTTCACCTACTTCTTTATTCTTTTAGATAGAAAAAAAATGCTGAGGGTTAGCCATTGGATATTTGTTTGTGATTGTGGGACGTGATTGAAGCTGTTTTCAAAGATTTTCTTTTCTTTCACCGTTCAGGTTCTGACTTGAAACATTCAGAAATGTTAGAGAAAAATCCAGCAGTTTCTGCAGCTCTGCCTTTCATCTGCCCAGAAATAGGACAGACATCACTGGGCATTCCCAGCCTGGGAATAAAAAGAAGGAAGGAAAGACAGGAAGCTATGAGTGGAGGAGATGGGGGTAGGGGAGGGGTGGAGGACAGGTGTGAGCCCAGGCTGCCCTGCTGCCCTGCTGTGCACAGGGGTGCTGCTTCTATTAACCCTTTTCCTCCTGCAGAGAATGAAGTAATTTTGGCCTGCAGGTGCTTCTGCAGAAACTAATGATTTCTATTTCAAGCAAAGGAAAAAAAAAACTGATGGGTTACTTCCTATTTCCTTATATTCATTGCCTAATTCCTTATCCATCCTTCTGAACAAAGTGTGCTTGTGATAACAGGTTCTTGGAAAAATCAAGCAAGCCAAGCAGGCTAATAGGAAAGGGAAAGTCTACCTTGCTTCTCATTAAACCTGACCTGGTTTCTTTAAGCTGTAGCTGCTTTTTTCCCCCTTTTGTTTTATGAGGCTGTCATTCTGTGTATTCTGTTAATACACCTCTGTATAGAAGTGACTCTACAGCCTGTCTTGGTCATCATACATGCCTCCATGCTGATGGCTGATTGGCTTTAAGCCTGTGAGTGAGGAAACCAGTCCTTTCCTGTTCTTCAGAGGCTACACCTGCTCTGTAGTGGGGGGGGGGGGCCGGGGCAAGTAGAGTCTGAGTATTCTTGGTGCTGAGCCTAGGACAGTGGTTCTCAACCTGTGGGTCACAGACCTCTGGGGTTGAATGACCCTTTCACAAGGGTCACCTAAGACTATTGAAAAACATGGATATTTACGTTATGCTTCATAACAGTAGCAAAATTAGGTACGAAGTAGCAATGAAAATAATTTTATGGTTGGGGTCATCATAACATGAGGAACTATATTAAGGGGCCACAGCATGAGGAAGGTTGGGAATGGCTGACCTAGGGGCTTTGTTGAGCACTGCTCTGACAGACCCCTGATTAAGCGAGGGCAGGCCCTTGTTTTCTGTTAAGTTTTTATCTCTTTTCCTGCCAGCACCAAGTTCATCGTAACCTTGAAAAGGGGTTTTTAGAGGAATATGAAGAATGCTGGAAAGATAGAACAAAGTTTTGTTAAACTTCTTCCTTGCTGAGCTTGCCTTCCCCATCCGGGTCACCAGGCCAATAGTGAGCCTAGCATAGACCCTGTTACAGCTAAGCTTTTTGAGGGTAGATAGAGAAGTTTTTAGATACTGTAAGCATTGCTGTGATTTTACGTAACTGATATGTACATAAACTTATTTTGATGTTGTTTTTTCCTTTGTAGTGTTTTAGCTCATCGGTTTTTGTGTTAAGACTGAACCCGGGACTTCGTAGGTACTAGGCAAGCACACCACCACTAAGCCCCTCCACAGGTCCCTTGGCGTTTGTTTGCAATGTCTTGTGACAAATTGACCAGTGCAGTTTGTCTGTAGCTGTACTTGAGTCCCAGTGAAGCGCGCTTACACAGACAGCACTCAGACTGTGATCCAGTGGCTTGAGCTGGGGATCTCATCTTACCTAGGCCTTGACAGGTCCCCAGGGTACGGTGATATGTGGCTAGGTTTGCAAGCCGCTAAAGTAGGACACTGACTGTCTGTCCCACTGCCATTGTTTTGAGAACCTTTTAAAGGTCTGTTCTGGGTCTTCAACACTTGCCTGTGAGGGTGAAGGCCATCGCTCTCCCCTCTCTCCAGGCCCGGAGTCTAGCCTCGTGACCTGCCCCGGAGTCTAGCCTTGTGACCGGCCCTGGAGTCTAGCCTCGTGACCGGCCCTGGCCTCTGCAGTCGTCTAACTGGTCCAGGTTAACAGTTTGAACTGCACTGCTAGGCCTTCCACTAGAGTGGTTTTGAGAAAAGGTCATACTCAGAACTGGACACACGGCCATTCGGTTCTCACGCTTGGGATGATGAGGAAGTTATGAGAGTGAACGAAGTCCATTCAGATTTTTACAAAGGTCCTTACACAACAAACACCTCTGGGTGGTCCTTAGGTTTCATAGCTGGGACTGCTTGCTTCTGTGGAAAATTGTGTTTTAAGGCAGGTGAATAACCATCAGTATTGTAGAAAATGTGCTAAAATGAGCTATTAAAGCCTTGAGTCCCAGGTCTGGACTCCATTAGTAAATCAGCTGGAGACATGGAGCAGGCCATAAACGAGATGAAGCGTCATGTACCACAAGCTCCTTCCCTGAAAGGGATCTGTTCGTCCTTTCCAACATAGACCAAAGAACCATAGAATCCTAGATCTGAGTGAAGCCTGAGGATGCAAGTAGGTAACCTCCAGAATTGTCTGGACATTAGAAGTGAGGTCACCTCATGCTACTGCTGCTGTGTGTCTAGAACCTTGTGGAACAGAATGTTGATGAGTATGACGCTTGAAATCCAAGGCTCAATGGTTCATATGTGGTGGGGAATTTGCATGTTTGTATACAGCCATCTCTGGGAAATTTAAAGTTCCTTTGAGAAATTATACTATAACAACATATCTAGTGGGTAGCTCTGATTTATCAGCTACTAGCAAAATCCATTTGCAGAGTTTTATTACCAAGCCATTTTAGGATATTCAGAAATAGTCTACTGCAGGAGAGGCACTACAGCACCCCCCCCATGAAATATACCACATTATATCTTTATACTTGTTACGCTTCTGCATACTCTCAAGTTTTAACTTTACACATGACTTCCATGTTGAAGAGGTGCACTCTTCATCACTCTCCCTCTACACCCATGTGATTTAGTGCCTTTGGATCTTTAATTCTTCTGTTCTCTGTATAAATATCTCTGACTTGCTGCTGTGTAGGCATTGTTTTATTAGCAAATGCTGTGGACACGACTGAAGAAAAACAGGCTTGTCTTCTGGTGTGGTGACACCCGGAGTAAACAAGGACAAGCACCGCCTGTTAGGTGGTGGCTGGTGGGTAATTGGTATTGTTACCTGATGGTAGCGCCGATGACCGTAATCCACGTCTTCCAAAGCAAGTACATTGGATTTGCTTTAATAGATTCAAAGATCTTAAAAATTAACATGAAAGTTTGGAACCCGAAAAAGCAGACTTAATTGAAATGACAAGGAAATCTGCTGTGTGTATGTTTAGGCTAGATGTTACTGTTACGTTGCTGCTCTGAAAGCTGAAGAATCTGCCTCCCCGGAAATGTTTCATAAGGCTGTCACCTTTAACCCTCTGAAACTGGGAAAGTAACTTCTTTCGCCAAGACAGAGAGCAAGGGTGCCACTCAAGGCCTTTTGCAGCACTATGGAGCTGTCATTTTTAAACGTTGGGCTCTCTGCTTATGTGTACACTAATAAAAATAAAGTCAAGGAAAAGCCAAATTCATTAGCACATGCCCCAGGTACCTCAGGATGATGAAGAGCACCAGTGATCAGTCAAAGCCTATTTCCCCACAAAGGGCAAAGATGTGGCCCAACTATGTACAGTGACAGCAAAAATGTCCCCAGTGGTATCAGAGAAGTCGGAGCAATTGGGCTTTCATGAGGATGTGGCTTCCATTCTGCTCCAGGCTGCTGCACTGCGCTTTTCTGTTTGGTTTGTTTGGGTGAGGCTATTTTCTATATTGTGTTTAGTTTTTTGCAATTCCTTTAGCTTCTCTCCTAACTGCTAATACAGAGAATGTATTTGTCAACCATAATTGAAGCACTGGGAGACTTTATAAATTCGCATTAACTAAGTGATGAGATAATTAGAACTGAGTAGAAATAATTCTTCTCTGTTGTCATATATATACATATATAATTTATATAAATAAACAAACAAACAAAACCAAAAAACAGGGGCCTTAGAGTACATGAAGCCCGAGGTCCCTGCAGACCTGAAATCCAGGGTTCAAAGGTTACTCAGAATGACAATTCATTTATCCAAACCTTGCCTCATTAGATGGGTCCTTGTGCAGAATAATTGTCCTCATTTAATGGACTGCAATGTTGAGGTAGAAGTTAATTAAATTGTGCCAGTGATTGAGTGCACATTTCAGTCTAGAAATGAGCCCAGACATGTACTCCCAGCTTTATTCCAAAGACTGTTTTTGTTAGAAACTGGAATCATGGGTGAACAGCAGAACTGAAGTAAACATATAGTTCAACTCAACCTTATTTATACTCACTTGAGAGAAACCTCCTCTTCAGCACACAGGACCTGCTTCCTGCCCCATGGGCAGCTAACTGAAAATGTTTAAGAGAGAAAGAGGGAGAAGGGAAAGAGGAGGGGAGGGAGAGATGGACAGACAGACCTACCTAGACCTGAACTATCAGATGAGAAGTGGGGGAACAGCATTTTGTCTGGATGTCATCTGGTATGTCCATCATCTGGGTTAATCACACCACCTTTGAGCGTGCAGTTACCTATGGTAGCAAGGTAACCGTTGCTCTTCCATTTCCCATAGGTTGAGGGTTAATTCATTTCCCGTTGGTAATGAAGCAAGGTGAAGTGCGGTGAGACTGACTAATCACAAGATCTTTAACACACACTGGCTGGTTGTGGAAATGTGGGCGTTTCCATGGCAGCGCAACATGTGGGCGAAGAAGTTGTTTAACGGACGAGGGTGTAGTGGAGCAGAACACCTGATGCGGAAACGGTGCCTATTTAGATGGGCTTGGATCACTGGGGTGGTTTTGTCTTGTCTTTGAGACAGGCCCTCACATAGCCCAGGCTGGCCTCATAGCCAAGGATAACTTTGAGCTTCTGGTCCTCCTGGCTGTGCCTCTTGAGTGCGCAGAGGACAGGCATGTGCACCGTGCTGGTTTTATATAGTACTAGGGATTGAACCCGGAGCTTTGTGCATGCTCAGGCTGCACTCTGCCAGCTGAACTATGTCCCCAGACACAAGATGCTTCTTTCTTGAAAACATTCTCATGTTTAGTCCATATTTGAGCTATAGTTTATTTCTGAATTATATTTTTAATATTACGAATAGCATCATCAAAGTTAATACAAACTGTTACAGTTTTTCAGTCAGTTTTCAATGGACGGTAACTTAGGCAGTGATTAGCCAGTAATAGCAGTCAACTACACAGAACATTTCATTAAGCTTTTAAATTGATGATTTTCTTTCTGTTTCTATCCTTGTTTATTCTATGCCCACTATTGTAATGTATTTGCATTTGTATACAGATTAATAAAATAGAAGCTAAAACATTCAATAATTTAAAATGACTATGCAGACAACTTCTATTGGTTTTCTACCAGAGGTTCTATGGGAAAATGATCTCCACAGAATAGTTTCTTAGTTTTATGATAGCTGTGGTTTTTGGTCTGTCTAGAGCAGTGGTTCTCAACCTGTGGGTCACAACCCTTTTGAGGATCGACTGACACTTTCACAGGGAGTTGCCTAAGACCATGGGAAAACACAGATATTTACATTATGGTTCATAGAAGTAGCAAATTTACAGTTATGAAGGAATGAAAATAATTTTATGGTTGGGGTCATCACAGCGTAAGGAACTGTGTTAAAGGGTCTCAGCATGGGGAAGGTTGAGAAGCACTGTTCTAAAGGAAAACTCTGTTTTCACATCTTACAGATTTTTAAACATTATTTTCTCAGAAAGTCCTGGATATTATATGATCCTGTTTAATGCTGTCTTTTACTAGAAACAAATGAGAGTTGGCCTGAGTCTTGCTGTTTCCATATTTATTTTTGTGTGTGATATTTGTCATGCCTTGTGGAGATACTGAAATTCATGAGCCTAGACATTGTCCATGTGAGCTTGATGTCCCTCCTATATTCCCTGGAACAGCAGCAGCTGCAGTTACTTGAAGATTAGAGTAGAGCTCACTGGCAGTGTGCTTGCCCAAGCATAGCTCACTGGCAGTGTGCTTGCCCAGTTCCTCAAAAACAAAATTGCCTCAATATGTGTTTAAGATAATGTCAAAGGTTGGAAAAATAAAATATCTGTCTCTTTCTGTTTCTTTCCCTGAAGCCGAGATGTGTGCTGTCTTTCCATGTGAGTGATGGATTTAGAGTAAGATTATCAGATTATTTGTCTGAATCTCAAAATGCTTGTGACATCTTCCAAGTAAAATTTACCATCTTACCAGAAAAATAGAAACAAAAAAGTCTCTCCATCTTTGTCTCTCTTTCTGTCTCTCTGTCTCTGTGTCTCTATGTCTCTGTCTCTCTGTGTCTCTTTGTCTCTGTCTCTCTGTCATCTGTGTCTGTGTTCCTGTCTCTGTCTCTGTCTCTGTGCCTCTGTCTCTGTCTCTGTGTCTCTATGTCTCTCTCTGTCTCTGTATCTCTCTGTCTCTGTCTCTCTTTGACTGTCTGTTTCTCTCTCTGTCTCTTGTCTTTGTCTCTCTGTTTCTGTGCCTCTATGTCTCTCTGTCTCTGTCTCTCTCTCTGTATCTCTCTATCTTTCTGTCTCTGTCTATTTGTCTCTGTGTGTCTCTGTGTCTATGTCTCTGTCTATGTCTGTCTCTCTGGGTGGGGGGGGTGCTTAGTCTTGTCAGTGTGAAGGATTGCTGGCTGATGGCACTTCTTTGATTATAATTACTGCATGTTAATCTCTCACAGCATGTTTCAATCAAATTATTGCTTCGTTTAAAAGGACACAATGTCATGGAATTGCTGTAGCTGACAAGTACGTATCTAAAAGGAATTGTCTTTGTATGGGAGAATTTTTGCCCTTTTTCTTCCCATAACTCATCTTTTCCTCATTTCTCTTCGGTCCAGCTCACTTTGCCCTTCCCTTCCACTTCCCATTGTCCTGCCTTTCTGTCCTCAGGCTTGCTCGCCTGACATCTGAAACCAGCCTTTGATTCTGTTTGCAGCATTTCAGTTTCTACTGGGCTGCCAATCCTTCCCCCAAATCTTAGAAATAAATATGAAATTAGTCACGACTGTCAAATAAGGATGGACAGTGTGAAAAACAAAACCAAAAATCTTTAGAATGTCTTGTCATCTCTAAATAGTGGCAGAAACACACTTTTCAGGGAAGTTCCTTTTTCTACTCCAGGCCTGGCAGTCTTGCCTGTACTCAGCCTGTAAGGACAGTTGGCAAACCCCGACTTTTAAAGGAGTGTCACTCAGTGTGAACGTAAACATACAAGTTAAAGTCGTGTGTTCAGGAGGGTATTTGTGCCTGAACACCCAGTCTGAAAGGGAACACAGCTTAGCTCAATGACTGTGTGTGAGCCTCTGCTCTCCTCCCCATGTCCTGCTGACACATCGGGCCAAGGTAGTTTCCTCCTGCATTTCTTCTGGTCTTTATTACATACTGTGCTGTTGTATAGCAAGCTTCTAGATCTTAAATCTAGTGTCCAATCGTGACTTTACTAATGGAAAATATAAGCATGGGCAAGTGGCTCAGCAGCAGAACATGTGGGAAGAATGCCCAGGGCCCATCTCTAGCACAAGAACAAACAAAAACCTGATCATTTCATCCTAAATTTGGATCTTTTCCTCATAATGGTGCATATAAACTATGAACTCTCAGGCCTTGTTTTAGATTGACCTGAACTTGGTGGCTTTGCATGCCAGTTTCCATGAAACTGATAATTCCTGGAATAATTTCAGAACACATGGATTCTGTTAGTGTTGATTGGCATGGCATGTACACCTCAGAATTATGACAGGGTACGCATATGTTTAAGAGCCTCTTAGGAGGTGTGGAGGGGGTATCTGTTCTCACTAAACAAGAAGACACATGGGGGAAGTTACTTCTCGAAATCCATGGTACTGAGGTCAGTCAGGATAAATTCAGAATACTAATAGCTGCTGACATGTTGTCTTACTTAACTGAGAAACCTAAGAACTAGATCATATGTATGATCTTATCCTTGGGCCTCTGAGAATTTCTGGTATAAATGTATTATTTGTGATAAGACATGGATGCACGCAGTAACAAAATCCTAATGATGATTTAAACGTGACATGAATTTCTTTCTCTTTCCTGTGTGAACAAATGTGTTGCAATGCTGCTCAGGCCACTCGGCTGTCCGTGCTAAGGTTCCGTCCAGGTGGCTGTCCCAGTGCACCTGGATAGACTTTGATTTCACTTGCATTTCATTTCATACTAGCAAGCCTGGATCTGCAGCCCTCTAGGGGAGGCCTGAGCACCCCTGTATATCAACATGTATACCACAGCCTTGGTCTTCTTCCCATTGGCCAGAACTTAGTCTCATGGCCACATCCCTAAGCTGGAAATAACCCTGCTTTATTTTGTTTTTAGTATCTGGGGAACAAGGTGCCCAGGGGAAAAAGTTGATTCTTAAAGAAGGATAAAATAGCTTGTAATTTTATAAATGGAAGTTTGCATATAAATCTCCTCTCCCCCTCTCTGTCTGTCTGCCTCCTTCCCTCTCTCCCTGTCTCTCTCCTTCCTTTCTTCCCACCCAGGGGCATATTTTTTGAAACAGAGTCATGCTAGCCTTGTACTTGGCAATCTTTCTACCTCAGCATCTCAAGTGCTAGAATCCCAGGGTTCTGGGATTATTAGGGTGTGCCACCACACCCAGTTGTTAGGAGACTTGAGGCCACAGTTAGACACTTTTTTTTTTTAAGAAACACAAACATACTATGAGTTAAAGCATTTGAAAAACCTACAAGTAGTATAGAGTAGATTGGCCCTTATAGTCACCTCAACAGTGAATATTGACTCACAGACACATCCTCTGTCTGCATGCTTTACTTAACTGCTGAGTGCCTTCTTCATGTCTGATACTTGAGAATTCTACATCTTTCACTCCAAAAATATTTTTAACTATTTTTCATAAATGAAATTAGATGATAGATAGATAGATGGATGGATGGATGGATGGATGGATGGATGGATGGATAGATAGATAGATAGATAGATAGATAGATAGATAGATAGATAGATGACGACAGAAATATTCCATTGTCTATGGCTTGAAAGTTAACAATGGCACAAATATAACTTATGAGGTTGCTAATAATACACAATTTCATTATCTTGTGACATGTTAGGAAAGACATTGAGGTCTGCCCCCTGGCACAGAGTTCTTGAACCCATGTGATGTCCTGCATGACAGGGGTGATAGGAGCAACGTTTTCAGTATTTGGCTTTAGTTGATGGTTCTTAACAGAAGAAATTCTGAGACCTTTGGATCTCCAGAGTGGTAAGACTGACTTTTGTACGCTAGCAAGATGACTGGTAGCCAAATCCCAAGGTAACTTCAGGATGAAGGCTGGTCACTAGAAAGACTAAGACCTCACAGGGCCAATAGGATTTTCGTCCCACCACCTTCAAGCATGAAGAGAGAGATTATATTAATTACCAATGTCCCATAATTTATCCAATCATGCCTATATAGTGAGACCTCCTAGAACCCTGGTTCACAGGATGTGGGGAGCTTCCAGGTTGTTGAACACATCCATGTGCTGAGGAGGTGGGGGCCACTTGCACAGGGGCAGTGCTTTGAGACCTGGTCCTGTTTAGTCCTTCAGTCAAAAGACTGTCCATCCCTATCTGTTGTGCCAACCTCTGTAATGAACCAGGAAATATATCCCTGAGTTGAGCCAGTAGAACACATGATCAAATATGAAGAGGTATTTTGGGGGTGGTGGGGAGGGAATCCCAGTTTATAGCTAGTTAGCAGAAGTACAGGCAACAAGCTGGGACTTGTGACTGGTGTCTGAAAGAAGAGCGCATTTGTATGATTGAACTCTTAACCTGTATTGATTCTGAGCAGTTATTGTCAGGATTGAACTACAGGGTGCCTAGCTGTTGTACCAAGAGGAGAAAAAATTATTTTGTTCTTTAGAGTTTATTTTATGTATTATTGTGTAAGTGTATGATGGGCATGCATGCCATGGTGTGTGTGTGGAGGTGACGCTCAAGTAGGGGCCAGAGAACAACATTATGGAGCCATTTTTTTTTCTTCCACCTTTATGTGTATTTGAGAGATTAAATCTGTTTTCAGGTTTCTATATCAAACTTTTTTACCCACTGGCCCATCTCACTGGCATTTTTTTTATTCTGTTATATTTTCTATTTATGTCGTTGGTGGTATTTGTAATGTATCACCACCAAGAGCCATGTGATTTCAATATTAAGAGAAAGAGCTACAGATGTTGGTAGATTTAAATGGTTCATTCATTTTAGAACAAAACAAAGTAGGACAGGGAGTGTGGCTCAGTGGTGTTTTGTGTCCTGAGCATATATGACAGCTTGAGTTCTGTCCTCAGCCAAACAACAGAATACAACCATTTCAGATGCAGATGCTTTAGTGTACTTTAAGTATAGGAAGCTAAAAAAGAGAACATTTGTCCTTAAAGATATCTTGTTCAGTGACAGTTGATATGTATTTGACATTCTATTTCCCCAGATGTTCAGATGGTAGCTCCAGCCATAGCTGAGATGAACAAATGCCACGGCTTTAACATGGAGTTCAGTTCTTCTGACTTAGAGGAGAGTGAGCAAAACAAATTGTAATTCATGCTTTTCAGTATCTGCAATGTTTGTGGAGAAGTCTATCTGGAAGGAAAGGTTGATAGTATGATTTGGACTGTGAATATTTTGTTGATTTGGTTGGGTTAGTATGATTTGGACTGTGAATGTTTTGTTGATTTGGTTGGGTTAGTATGATTTGGACTGTGAATGTTTTGTTGATTTGGTTGGGTTTTGTTGTTGTTGTTGTTGTTTGTTTATTCATTTGGGTTTTTTTTCCTAGACAAGTCTTCACTACATAACCCAAAGGGACTTCAGGGTTTTTTTGTTTGTTTTTTGTTTTTTTTGTTTTTTTTTTGTTGTTGTTGTTGTTTTTTGGGTTTTTTTTGGTTTTTCGAGACAGGGTTTCTCTGTGTAGCTTTGCACCTTTCCTGGACTCACTCTGTTGTCCAGGTTGGCCTCGAACTCACAGAGATCCACCTGCCTCTGCCTCCTGAGTGCTGGGATTAAAGGCATGCGCCACCACCACCCGGCTGGGACTTTGAACTCTTGAACCTCCTGCCTCATTTTCCTGAGTGCTAGGATTACAACATGTACTATCATACCAAGACACATGATTTGGCTTTTGAAAAAAGTTTCTGCCTAAACATTTTGAGCTTTGAATGTAAATACAATTCATATGCTTTGATAGCAGTTGTGAATTTGTGTCTGAGTCCTTCCATGTGATTGTCGGTTCTACCTTTCTTTGTGCACACTAGCTTTCTGTCACATGGCCAGGAACAGGTGTGGCCTCAAGTAAACTTGGGTTTTCTAGGCCTAACACACAGGCAGAATGCTGGCAGTGGCCAGGACTGGGGATGTGGAGGCTTATTCACTCACAGTGCTGAGTATCTATCATCCTGGGGCTTAAAGGCTACTTCTGTGGGTCCTTTAATTAGCTCTCCAATCAACTTCCAAAGCCCAGTGAACAGCTTTGCCTTTAACTCAACAGAGAGCATGATACTCAACCTTGAGTAATAGGAATTCAGTACATGGTTCCCTACCAAACATTTTGTGACCTAAACCACAAATCTGCCTTTTACCTATATGTGAAGCAAAGCAGTGTACCTTATGGCACTCCAGTGACTGCTGTGGAAATAGGAAATCAGGCATGCCTGCTGTCAGGCACTGTGGGATATCACTGTCCTAACAATATTTTAACACAGGCGACACATTCAATCTCATTGGAACTTTTCAATTCGTATAAGATCTTGTGCTGTATTATATGAAAGATTGGGAGTTGTCAATTAGTAACTATGTAGAATCTTTTTATCTTTCCTATATCTAGCTATCTTGCTAAAACTGCCAAAAGTAACACTTGTCTCTGCATTACTAAACTCTGAGGAAAATAACCTCTCTGGTGGCCCTAACTTGCCAGATATAGAAATAAGTAAATAATAAATAATAAATACCATTTCTTTTTCTAAAATTCAATGCTAATGCTTCACAATGACCAGGAAAGGGATTAAAATTCAGAATGGTAGTAGAATTCAAACTTTGGAAAGAAGCTGTTCATGAAAATTCTTCTTGGTGTGTTAGAGGTACAGACATCACACCAGGACCTGAATTGATTCAAGTATTAGAGGGATTATTAATTGCTTGAAATTGCCATGTCTCAGGCTTCTAATTTAAAATATTATGTTTAAATTAAATTTTTCTTTGTTTCCTGAAGCTGTAGCATGTTTACTTGACAGGCACTTAGGAACACAGCTTGCATCTTTGTGTGATGTTAATCATATGAGCCAGCAGTAGTTCAGTGAGGTCAATGATATTAGACCTAGTGACTCTCAGAACCAGGATGCTAATTTTTATGGGTAGTTGCTGACAAATTGGTATGAAAGGTCTTGTACCCATGACAGTTTCCACAACCTGATCTATGCTGCTAAGTGAAATGTTGTTGCATTGATCATGAAGACATTTTTCCTCCTGGCTCATTTGTGAGAGCCACTGCAGTCCCTAATCAATGAGCCCTACAACTTGATCACGAGTCTTTGGGGAGTAGCAGCATGGTACAAACTGCAGCAGCAGATGATGAGAATAGCCTTCCTCCTTTCCAGTCTGCTGGAGTACGTCCCTCTGCTTAGCAAGGAGCATCTCTGCAAGGACCCCAGCCGAGCCCCACCCACACAACCCATCCAGGGGCCTTGAATGCTCTGTTGATGCACCTCCCAACATCTAACACTCAGAAGCTGCATTTCCACCCTCTCTCTTCTTGGTTTTTAGTTTAACTGCTTCCCATCTCTCTGTTTCTCTCTTCTTCTCTTACCTTTTCCTACCATTGCCCACACGTGAAAGCCCAGTCTGCTCAACCCTAGACCACAGCTTGTTTTTTCCATGGGCGTGTGGGAGAATTCATACCAGCCTCAGACTTCTTTGCATATGGCTCCTAATTACCATAACCCACACTCTAGTCTTTGATAACCTTTGCCTAATAGCTTTAGTTAGATTACCCTAGGAAATCCAAATACCACTTTTGTAGAGGGAAACTCAGCTCCCTCCCCTCACTTTCCCTCCCCACCATGACAGTCCTGATGTGGCCGAATCAATCCTTCAGAAACTTCCTTGTCACTTTTTGCCTCAAAAGTCTCCATTTATCCCCTTTTCCCTGTGGAAGGAGCCCTCGGATCCCTAGCCAACTCTCAGAGGCCCACTAGGAATCAGCTCCGACCTACTTTTTCTAGGATTACTTTGAATTAGACCATACTATCTTTCTGTTACTATTCACTACTATGCTGTAGATGCAGTCTTACAAACCCACATGTCCACAAGGTGCTATATATATATAGCCCAGGCTGACCTCAACAATCACATCAAGTTTTCAAGTCCTGGAATTATAGGCCTGCACCACCACAAGGGGCCTCTGTGCATTTATGACATTGTCTGAGCCTCCCAGACAGGTTGGAAAGCACACACATAAGCCCCAGATTCTAAGTGCCCCATGCACACCCTTCATTGTGTGCCAGTCGGGAGAAGGAGGGGGAGGGGGACACTGTGTGCTTTGCTCTGCAGTGCTCCTTTCAGAAACACTCCTAAAGGCCATGTGTGGATTTGACGGGAGCTAAGAACAAAAGAGCAATTATATTCAAGTCATCCCTTCCTAGAGGAAGAAAGATGGGATTTTTTAACAGTCTTACAACTTAAAAATATACCTGGTTATTTGAAAATCATATCCAAGCCTTGTCTGTAGTAGGTCTCTGTCTTTTATAGGGGTGTGGCTTTTAAGGGTTGCTATATAAACATCATTAAATAAATGAACGTGTGTGTGTGTGTGTGTGTGTGTGTATAACACATACCTAAAATCAAAATTTGGGGGAAATTATAAAACTATGCAGGAATTGAATAGATTTTAAAGCTGTTGAACAACTGTATATGAAGTCATCAGTATCCTTTTCAGAAATGTTTTATACACTAGAAAAGCGTCCCACCTGCAATGGCATAGCACTGTGGTTCAAACTCAGAACATGTTTTTTTTTTTTTTTTTAACTTATGTGTAATCAAATTATAACATGCATTTTGGCAGTACCTCTAAAAAAAAGAAAGAGCAGTAACATTTCAGGACGAGAAACAGGGTCTTTCCAATCCAAAGCTGCTTGGCTCCTGGAAGTCAAGGGTAAAGTAAGATGTATTTTAGGATGCTTTATATCCCACTGCCTCTGAAGCAGAAACACAGGAGGAACCCAAGTGCTAACAGTACCTGGGACGGTGAGTCAGTCAGAACACGGGTGTGTGTGTGTGTGTGTGTGTGTGTGTGTGTGTGTGTGTGTGTCCCATTGTGGTGCTTGACCGAAGCAGCTGTTGGCATTTCCTGTCACCAGCCCCTCATTCGCTGGCGTGGCAACCCACTCTGCAGATAAGTGCTCCCGTAGTTGTTGCTGTGCATTCTGCTTCTCAGTCCTGAAGACAACTGAGGTGGATGTCTATAATTGTTCCTCAGTAACCCTGTGCTCCTGGAGTTAGTCTTCGGGGTGGTTTGGGTTTTGATTTCTTTTATATTTTTCGCAGGCAAAAAGAAAGCTTACCCCTTTGGGTCATATTTCGATTGATTTTGTTAACTCAATTATATTTACATAACAATCCCATTAAAAGCGTCTTACCAAACCCCTTACTGTTCCACCCTGATGCAGCTATGAGAGACACAAAAGAGATTTCTGTTGCCAAAGTAAACTGGTTGCAGTTAACATGAAAATGAAAAACTATTCTCATTGATACATAAAAGAAAATGTATTCATGTAAAATCAAATCAAAGTAGGTAATTGATTTATATACCTTAATATTTTATTTATTTAAGATTTATTTATTTATTATGTATACAGTGTTCTGTCTGCATGTATGCCTGCATGCCAGAAGAGGGCATCAGATCTCATTACAGATGGTTGTGAACCACCATGTGGGTCCTGGGAATTGAACTCTGGACCTCTGGAAGAGCAGCCAGTGCCCTTAACCTCTGCACCATCTCTCCAGCCCAATATTTTGGTTTTTAATTGAACATTTTTCCATACAATATATTTTGATTATATTCTCTTCTCCAGTTTTTCCCAGTTCCTCTGTACCTCCCTACCCACCCAACTTTATGTTCTTTTTCTCTCTCTTTCAGAACATACACACACATGCACACACACGCAGAGACATACACATGCACACACACACAGATACACACGCACACACCACACACACACACACACACACACACACACACATATAAAAATAAATCAAACAAACAAAAGACCAGTAAGAAACAAAAATTGCCCAAACAAGGCAAAATGAAAGAAAAAGTCCACAAAAAAATACCATTGAGTTTTTTTGTGTTTTTCAACTACTCCTGGGTATAGGACGTATCCTGAAGTTTGGTTACTGTACCCAGTAAGACTCCACTGGAGAAAACTGAATTTCCCTTTGCCATCTGGTATCAATTGCAAATAGCTTCTTGTGTAGGGATGGGACCCCATGTCCACTTCCCTTCCTCAGTGCTGTGAGACCCTGATTGGTTTGAACCAGTGCACTCTCTGTGCAGTCATATGGGCATCAGTCCTGTTGTGTCCTAAAGACACTGTTTCCCTAGGGTTGTCCATCACCCCGGCTCTTAGAATCCTTTGCATCTTCTTCCATGTAACTCACTGAGCCTTGAGGAAAAGGGTTTGATGAAAATGTTCCATTTAGGACCGATCTTCTCAAGTCTCTCAGGCTCTGCACATTGTCCAGTTGTGAGTCACCGTGTTAATGTCTGTCTGCTGTGAGAACAAGCTCCTCTGATGAGGGCTGCACACGTCACTGACTGTAGGTATAGCAGTACATCAGTAGGTGGCATTTTATTGCCACATCTATTTCTTTAGAGGAATAATAGTAGTAGTTTTTCACCTAGGCCCATGACCTCTCCAGTCTCAGAGTTTTGGCTACCTTCTCAATGTCAGGTATGGGTCTCTTTGGTTTATTTTATTTTATTTATTGGGGGGTGGCAGTTTTTGTTGGTGTTGTTTTATTTTGTTTTGTTTTTTGAGACAGTATCTTACTACATAGCCTTAGCTTTCCTGGAACTCTCTATGTAGACCAGTCTGGCCTCAAACTCATAGAGAGCTGCCTGCTTCTGCCTCCTGAGTGCCCAGCTGTACCTTAACTTTTTAAATAGTAGTCTGTGATAGGAAAAGCTCTGTGTCATATCAGTATACCTAATCATAGACCTGGATTGTAGAGCCTTCTCTGTCAAGGCTGTGGACTTGAGCTGCATATTTATCAAGTTACGTGGTACTTAAAGCCAGAATTCTTTTTGCTTCCAGTGTTAATGATTATTTGAATGTAACTTTTATGCTATGAAAGGAAAGTTGAAAAATTAGCTGGTTATGGTAGTGAATGTCTGTAGATCCTAGTGCTCGGTGGGTAGCAATAGGAGATCGGGGGGGGGGGGGGTCACTTGAGTTTGACACCAGCCTGGGCCATGTGAGACCCTGCCTCAAAATACAAACAACCACAAAGTTCAAAAAGCTGCCTTAGAGGTGCACTTTTGAGGAACTGGGGATGTGGGGGGCATACTTAGGATGCACGAGGCCCTGGTTCAGTCCCCAGCACCTAACCTAATGAAAGCATGTTTTGTTCTGGTAGAGGGTAGAGGATATTCCCAAAGTCTGATGAGGAGCCAAGAATTTAGGATCAAATTTAATGACTCAAATTCTAAAAAACAGGGTGGTTTTTTTTATATTAATACCTAGGAATTCATAGATTTAGAAATCAAAATGAATACATCTCTTTATCAGAATGTGAGTATATAAATTTGTTTAAATGAAAGATGCTTTTATGAATACAAAAGTGCTTTTCTGCCTACATTCTTAAATTACTATTAATTAAGCACTATGTAATATAATAGATAATTACTGTGCTTTAATATGGATGCTGGTGGATTTGCTAGTCTTTCTAAGTAGCTATTGTTGGCTAATAGTCTTTGGGGAATCATTCATACAGCCATTGTGGCTCTAAAAAAAATCTCTAAATACCAGTGGGACAGACATTTTTGAAGTATGGATGATATAAAATAAAATGCACTTTTATTTGAAGTGCATCATTTTGATTATACTTTTGTTAATATCACTCAACTACATTCACAGTCTTTGCAGCAGAAGAATAAAGAAAAGCTTGTTCTGTGGAGAGAAATTTTTCAGAGCAATACAGCAGCTTAAAAAAAGGAATCTGATCTATTTACTGGGATTTTTAACTGTTTTGTTCATTAGAATTTTATCTGGAGATGTTTTTATGTGGCCTTATTGTTTTTATTTTAATTAATATTTCTATGACAGATAATTAGGTAAAAGCTGTTGAATATTAAATATGGTCGTAGCTTAGGGGGAAATAATCATTTCTGGGTCAAAGCTTTTCACAAAATATTGTGATATGTGAGCTGATTAATTGAATTGAATGCCAAGTGGGTTACCACCATCCAACCAGACTCTCACAGTTACTCAGTTCATTATCTGAGGTTGTTCGGCATGGAATGGCTGCTTATGTCAAAGTTAATGGCGTTCTTTTTAATCTTAGCTACTAATGGAGTAAATCTTGATTAGAAAATAGTTCCTACCTCATTAGATCCAGCTGAGTGTAAGAATATCTCAATCTGTCTGTCGCATCAAGCCTTTTTCTTGAAAAAAAAAATTGAGTTAGCCAAGCGTCGATAGTGTATGCCTTTAATCCCAGCACTTAGGAAGCAGAGGCAGGCAGATCTCTGTGAGTTCAAGTCCAGCCTGGTCTACAGATGAGTTCCAGGACAGCCAGGGCTACACAGAGAAACCCTGTCTCAAAAAACAACAAAAACAAACAAACAAACAAAAGGGTAACAGCAAGTTGGGCCAATGATTTGCTAGCATGTTGCAGTGTGACAGAACATTGGAAATCTGGACTTACAGTGAATTTTAGGTGCTGTTTGTCATATTAGTTGTTTTGATAAAGAACACTATGGCTTATGAAAAAGTCTTCCCTTTAGTGCTGGGGATTGAACTTAGGACTCTGTGTAAATTATAAATATTTTTGTTAAAAATTCCAGTATAGTCTTTATTAATTAGTACCTTGGCTCACTTTAATAGCTTCTTGCAATTTGAAGGCAGACTCTTGCTGTGGGATGGTCTGTATGTCAAACATGTTGCTTATTGGTCAATAAATAAAGCACTGATTGGCCAGTGATCAGGCAGGAAGAAGTATAGGCGGGACAAGGAGGAGAGAATTCTGGGAAGTGGAAGGCTGAGGAGACACTGCCAGCCGCCACCATGACAAACAGCATGTGAAGATTCCGGTAAGCCACAAGCCATGTGGCAAGGTATAGATTTATAGAAATGGATTAATTTAAGATATAAGGACAATTAGCAAGAAGCCTGCCACGGCCATACAGTTTGTATGCAATATAAGTCTCTGTGTTTACTTGGTTGGGTCTGAGCGGCTGTGGGACTGGCGGGTGAGAGAGATTTGTCCTGACTGTGGGCCAGGCAGGAAAACTCTAGCTACAGACTCTGGCTGGGAAGATGGCTCTATGGGTAACGATGCTTGCTGCCCATGTATAGGTCTAAGCCAGAATCCCCAGTATCAATGTGAAAGCCAAGCTTAGCTGTGCATGGACCCATAACCCCAGCACTGAGGGCAGTGCCTCGGTCACTGTTCTGCTGCCGTGACATCACACCACGACCACAGCATCTCTTGTAGAAGAAAGCATGTTATTGGGTCTGGCTTACAGTTTCAGAAGTTTAATTTGTTATCATCATAGTAGAGAACACAGTGGCACACAGGCAGACGTGGTCGTATCCTAGAGAAATAGCTGAGAGTTCTTTATTGGGATCCACAGGCAGCAGGAAGAGAAAGAACCACTGGGCATGGCTTGGGCATTTGAAACCTCAAAGCCCACCCCCAGTGACACACTTCCTTCAACAAAGCCATGCCTCTTAAGCAGTACTACTTTCTTCTCAAGCTGTACCACTCCCTGATAATTAACCATTCAAATATGTGAGCCTATGGAGGCCATTCTTATTCAAACCACCACAGGCAGAGGAGTCAGGACTGATGCTGCTGGCTGCCACCCTAGCTCCAGGTTCAGCAAGAGACACTGTCTCAAGGGAATAAGATGGAGAATGATAAAGTAGGGCATCTGATGTTTTTCTCTGACCTCTGTAGGCATACACACACACCACACACACATCCCACATGCATACACACACATACACCACACACACTCACACAACTTTTTAAATATTACTGTCTGCAACCATCACCTAATGTAGATTAGAATTATCTTACCATTCTGTAACCAAATCAAAACTAGAAACAACTGTGTGGCTGATAAAGGACTATAGATGTCATCTTATTAGAGTGGGATTTGTGTTTGTAAATACAGCCTTGCTCTTTGCATTGACAATTTTCTTTTCTTCCTTCCTTCCTTTCTTTTTCTTCCTTCCTTCCTTCCTTCCTTCCTTCCTTTCTTTCTTTTTCTTTCTTTCTTTCTTTCTTTCTTTCCTTTTTCTTTTTTTTTTTTAAGAGCAAATGTAGCTAGTTGTATGTAACTAAATTCTGGAATTTTTCTTTTGTTCAGTCTTCACAGAGCTATGTAGTAGACAATACCTAGGCATTTATTAAAGTATAGATCTTGGACAATGAATAACCTATTCATTGTCTTAGCTCAAGCTTCTCTAATGAAGGCTGGGAGGCTCAAGATCAAGGCACTGCCTGAGTCAGTGTCTGAGGAGGGCTTGACCCCTGCTCAAAGCTTGTCTCACTGTGCTCTCACACAGTAGACACAGGAAGCAGGCACTCCAGACCCCCTAAAAGGTCACTCATCCCATTTATAAAGGACCCACCCTCTAGACTCCATACAGTCCTAATTACATGTCAAATATTCCACTTCCAATTCTATCATGTTAAGGGGTAGGTTTCAGTTTATGACTCTGGAGGAGGTATCAGTCTTCAATCTGTGATAGTACATAATTTCATTACCTTCGTAGTTTATTAGTCTTTCATACAACTAAAAATGTTCTGTTCACAATGTAAAAGATAAAGAAATTAAATCATGTTGTAAAATGAATGTTAAAGAGATGGGGCAGAGAGACTTATGTGAAGCTCCTTTGCATTTTATGTATGATTTCTCTTGCTTTGGAAATTGTGTTGGAGGTCAGAGTTTGCAGCCCCATATCACAGGTCAACTTTTCCAGAAAAAAACTCCCAAAAGAGGGATATTAGGAGATTTTAGGATGGGGGACACAGAAAGTAGGGGAGCAAAATGAACAGAGTGCAATGACTGGTTTGTATAACAATGTCACACTGAAACCTGTTATTTTGTACATTAACTAAAAATGGAATTGGGAAGAAGCATTTTTTGTTTTATTTTTTTTAGGCTAAAATTTTAGGCTCCTGATTTTTACTGGAGTTGGGTCAGTCTCTCTTCACCATAGTGAGAAAATCTTAAATCGCTTTCCCAACTTTCTTTTTTGTGGTATTGATACAAACTTAAGGCCTCATGGGTACTAGGCCAAGCACTTTATCTACCATTGAACCAACTCCTTACAGATGTGTTTGAAAGGTAAAGGTGAATGGCCTTGGGACCTGATGTGTGTCTTGTGGGTCTTCTTATCCTTATTCTTGCCCTAAATGAAAACGAATGGCTTTGTAAGGTCTTGCTGTATCAGAACACAAAGCCTTCACTTTCTGTACAACTGGGGTATATACTCAGAAGGCTTAGGAACTTCATTTTTTAAAACACATTATTTATGCATTGGTTTTTCATAAACACCTCTACTCTCAAATATAAGGAATCTCTTAGTAAATGGAATAATAATCACATATTGAGAAAACTTTGTCAGAAGGAAGAAGACTTGAATGTTTGAAGTGTTTGGTATAAGGAATTTCTCAAAGTTTATCTTTAATAAATAGTGCATTTGCCGTCCCCGTCAGTCATCACGTTCCTGCAATGGACACTATTCAGGTTCCTTTTGGTCCTGTCTTTGCTCACACTGTGTTTGTTTTCTTCCTTTGCAGAGACGCTCCTTGATGACTTCCTTCTCACATATACAGTATTCATGACAACTGATGACCTGTGCCAGGCGCTGCTAAGACAATATCCTTCATTAACTTCAGGATGCTGTGCAGGCTTCCTCTCAGACAGACTTCCCGCATTACAACTAACTGCCTTTCTTAATTTACTCAACCCCCAGTGAAGTGTAGATGTATTAAATATTAATGTAGTGATATCCAAGGTGAATATGAAATGAGACAGGACACACGGGGGTAGCAGGGAGTGCAGGGCTGCTGTCTTCACATTCTGTGCTGTGGGCAAAGTGTTCTGTTTATATCATGTTTACTTTATATCTGCTTCTCGTGGTTGCTTAGGGAGCTGGAAGTAAGCTTGCCTTCCAGGTAAATCCAAGTGAACAGGTCAAGTAGATTGACAATAACAAACTGTAAGTATTTTTATTGGAGAATCAGCCATTTAGAGTTAGACCTCTTGTGTATCCACCCCACCCCCGTGTGTGTGTGTGTGTGTGTGTGTGTGTGTGTGTGTGTGTGTGTGTGATGTCATATTCCTGGGAAAGCATCCCTGGACACCCAAGCTGTTCTCCCCCATAGGAAATCTACTCTCACCCCTGGATGCAATTGTCATCTTTTTGGAGTGTTTTCACTCACTGCATACTTTCCTCAAGTGCCAGATGGGATTAGAAGGTTAATCGCCAGCTAAGAAAGCCTTATAGTTTTACTCAGTAACCAGCGAGACGCTACATTAAAGGCCATAAGCCCACATAAACTGACGAGAAGTATCCACCAGGGCTTCTTGCCTCACCATGCTTAGAGAAGATGCCTCAAAAGCAATTAAGTATTTAATAAGTTAATTTAGTTAATTAATTTTATTGCTAATAGTAATAAAATTGGTTATAGCCTTTAAGCATTTAATAAAAAAAAAACTTTACTGCATTTATTAAACCAAACTAGAGATTCCATTTCAATCTACACAAAATATTTAGGAAAATAGAAATCCAAAGATTTTATTAAATCTAATGATAATGGCCGTTTAAGAGTCTTTTCCTGTTAAATGATTGTTATATGTCTCCCAACTACACTGCATTTAACTGCTTAAAAGAATACTTTAAAACTCCATAAAGTGTTTAAAATAAAACATCTCTTAAAAAATATATGACTAAGCCAGGTGGTGGTGGCGCATGCCTTTAATCCCAGCACTCGGGAGGCAGAGCCAGGCGGATCTCTGTGAGTTTGAGGCCAGCCTGGTCTACATAGTGAGTTCCAGGAAAGGCACAAAGCTACACAGAGAAACCTTGTCTCGAAAAACCAAAATATATATATATGACTAAGTCTGGTCTACAGAGAGAGTTCCAGGACAGCCAAGGTTACATAGAGAAACCCTGTCTCGAAAAAAACAAACAAAACAATTGACTAACCCAGATTTGGTGTCACATAACTGTAATCCCAGCATTCAGAAGGCTGAGTCAGGAAGATCACTGGTTCAAGTCCAGTTGGGCCTGGACACCTGTCTCAGAAGGAAGGTGGGGCTCAGAGGTAGTTCAGTAAAGCTTGAGAATCTGAGTTTAGTCTCCAGAACCAAGGCAAACGTGCTAAGCACAGCGGGAGGAGCTTGTAATCCTGGTGCTAGGGAGGTGGAGACAGGCAGAGCTCACTAGCCAGAGAGTGGAGCCTGGTGGCAGGTCACAGCCTTGTAAAAGACCCTGTCTCAAACAAAATGGTAGGTATTGCCCAATGAATGTCATTCATGGTTGACCTCTAAATTCATCTCCAGGAGCACACGTGTGAACCTGGGTATACACACAAACACCTGTCCACACACAAAACCAGAAGTGTATATATATAAATATATATATATATATATATACATACATACATACATATGTCTGAACTAGAAATAACATATTTATACATGAACAGTTTTGGAGCTTTACTGACTCCTTTGACTAAGCAAAACTATAGATACTTTGACAGTTTCTAAAAACTGACTCATAAAACTGATCTTAAAATGTTAGTTTTTGAATTTGAAAATTTTCAACAATATACAGATTTTTCTCACAGTTTCCAAGTGGGGTGCTGTTTAAAACAAATCAGCAATTATTATAAGTTTTTAAATTTCTCCTTCAGATGTATTTTGGGAAAAAAAATCTGTGAACAACTTTCATCTACATTTTAATGCTACTACCTACTCTAATGCGATCAGTGCCCATTAGCTATCAGAATTATGTCCTATAGCAAATTATATGTGCCTTCAAACAGCGGTCTTCAGCTACGATCCTACTATTGTTTTTATTACCACTTAGTAATTTAGTGCCGCTGCAGATGTTTCCAGAGAATGTCTGAGGGTCTCCTTGGGTGTTAGTGTTTTTCAGTCTTTAACTAGGACATTTTATACAAAATTTTAGTTATTTCTGCAGCCTTTTCATTATTAAAGTCCCCAAAACTTTAAACCACACGTCCTTTTGCATGGCCGCTTTTGTCTCTTGCCGTCTGTGAAGTCACACAAATCACAATCAGAACTATGACACCGCGTTTAATAACGAGCTCTTCTGCTCCTCTCTTCAGGAAGACGCCTGTTACGTTCCACTGCTGAAGAGTGATCCAGGTCATTTTTGTTTGTTTTTTTTTGCCCCCATGATTTTTAAACACTGTTTGTAGATTGGAACCATTTTACAGTGCTTGGATATTTTATATGGATATTTTTATTGTAATAGGATCAAATGGCTTTTGGCTTTTATCATGGTAAAGCACATTATTTAAGCTTATAGCCAGGGCCAACTAATATCCAGTGCATTAAAAAGACCCTGCGGCTCACCCAGTGCCCTTCCCCCACCACTGCATTTATAAATCAGTATAATTAAGCCTGAGCAAAATATAAAAGACCCTATACCCAGTACAGTGAAGCAGAAGAACAAATGCAAATTTAATCAGTAAGTATTCTAAAAGGTATTGCAGCAGAGAGAGATGGCTCAGCAGTTAAGAGCACTGACTGATGTTCCAGAGGACCTGGGTTCAATTCCCAGGCCATCCAGCGTCTGATCACACCAGGATTTTAAAAAGAAAAAAAGATAGGTACATATATTGCAGGGAACATGAAGTAAAATATTAATAACTATAAACTGAGAATAATAGTTGAACACTCACAGTCTTGAGATTGCTTTATTATGCTGATGTGTGGCTGTGGGACTTAAAATGACTAGAAGAGATCGAAGTTGTTGGTGTTTCTCAACTGGCTACATCTTCCTCCTTGCTAGCCATTGTTGGAAAAGAACACATGTGCAAACAGACATAACATAGAAATAACCTTTACAGTTGCTTTTCAAGAGAAAAACTAAAAGAAATAGGCACTTTAACAGGCATTTTTTGTTTGTGTGCATGGCTGACTTTAAAAGTGGCCACAGTGTATTCTTCCAAGTTAGGGAGAAAGTGACTGAGTCATGTTTTTATGCATTTACAGAGTCTGTGAATAGCCCTTTCTGTTTTGCAGCCGTCCATCGGCGTTAACAGATACGCGGTCTTGATGAACCATCTCCCAATGCTTTCTGGGTCTAGTTAGCTTTTCAACACAATCAGGACAGTCGGGGGCCGGGAATGGTGGTGAGGTGCACACCTGTAATCTCAGTTCTTGGGAGGTGGAGACGAGAGGATGAAAAGTTGAGGCCAGCCTATGCTACAAGAGACTTTGTCCTGAAAAAAAAAAAAACAGAAAAGAAAAGAAAGAATGAGGAAAAAAAACAGAGAGAGATGATCATTTTGAGGGAACAAAGACTAGATGAGTTTAGACAGTGCTGAGCCCTAGTCTCAGTCCTAGTCAGCTAAGCTTGCTACTTTGAAGTTATTTTAATAATTAGTTAACACATGGTCATTATATATAAATTAGGAAATGATAATTAGTAAAATGCCTCAGATATTCTCAAATCTCGCTGCATTGAAAAGCCACTGTTAATCATCTATATGTCTTTCTAACTAATTAAAATATTCATAGAAGAATTATTAAAATAGTCATATAATAAGCATTATTAACCCAAGTAGAAAATGCTACTGTTTTCTTGATTTTGTGCTCAACGATGTACTGTGAATGTTCATTTCCATATATGTATTGACCCCATTTTTATGGCTTCAGAGTCATTTATTTAATGAACATCTAATCATTAATTTAACTGACTTCTTGCTGGAGCACTTGGCTCTTCCCCCGGTATGTTTTAAATTTACTCTAATGAAGGTGACAATCGGCAACCCTTTTTACCTGTGTCCTTGCTCATTCATCTGGTTCTTCCTTCAAGTAAATTCGCATTTGAATCAGCTCACAAATTGTGTTCCAGACAGCTGTGCTCATCTGGAACAACTTTAGAAGCAACTGATTTTATAAAATATGAATTTCTGAAGATCAAAGATTGCCTGCTTCCTTCTGATGTGCCTCATTGAAATGGTATTCACCTGTGTAGTGAGATGGCATCTTCTTTGGAAGCTGCTCTTGATATCCGTGGGCCAACTTGTGTGGCTTTGAACTGACATTAATCCCATGCTGCCCCTGGGACTCGACAACAGCTGCAGTGTGAGGTCCAGCCCTCAGCTGCATGGCCTCCCGCTGGGGATGCTTCTGGGTTTGCTTTTGTGCTTTTCACAGCACACCCTCTGCTCTCCCTGCTTGGGTTCTGTTCTTTCACCTTTATATGGTTCTAAATTCTTTGGAAAATACGCTTTAGCCTATTTTGTAAAAACTAGACCAAATGGGCCTTTTCACATTTTGTATTTCAACAACACAGTGTTCTTTCTTAACCGTTTGCACCTATTCTGCTAAGAAGTATCAAGGGGAAGAAGAAAACTCAGATGTCCCTTGTCGGAAGCGTAAGGTCTTACATCTGGTTTCGCAGTGGATTGCTCTGTACAAAGACTGGCTACATGAAGATGAACATTCAAAAATGTTTCTAAAGGTATTCCAACACTTTCG
>CABHPH010118047.1:0-48217 GCA_902168325.1 Peromyscus nudipes
AGAGCTAGAGTCTACAGTGAGAGAGAACCTGCAGTGTCTGTCTTAGAACTAGGGTCTACAGGAAGAGAGAACCTGCAGTGTCTGTCTTAGAACTAGGATCTACAGTGAGAGAGAACCTGCAGTGTCTGTTTTAGAGCTAGAGTCTACAGTGAGAGAGAACCTGCAGTGTCTGTCTTAGAGCTAGAGTCTACAATGAGGGAGGATCTGCAGTGTCTGTCTTTTTAGGTTTGTGTTACCAGACCAGATTTTACCTGAAAAATTTCATGATTTCATTTTTCCTTTACAGCCAAGTGGAATTCCATTGTGTATGTGTATCATATTTTCAGTATTCATTTATCAGTTGAAGGACATTTTAGGTTGTGTCCATTTCTTAGCTGTCGTGATAGCATGGAGGTCAACATGGCTGAGCAATCTCTGTAATAGGAAATCAAGTATTTAGGCTTTGTGTTTAGGCAGTATCTGGTTGCAGTGTGTTTTTGTGTGTGAGGGATGTGTTTCTTAGTCAGCGTTCTGTTGCTGTGAAGGGACACCATGATTATGGCAACTCTTAAAAGAAAGTGTTTAATTGGGGCTTGCTTACACTTTTAAAGGTTAAGTCTATTTTCATCATGGCGGGGAGCATGGCAGCATGCAGACAGACATGGTGCTGGAAAAGTAGCTGAGAGTTTTATATCCTGATCCACAGGCAGCAGGAAAAGAGAGCCACTGGGATTGGCTTGGGCTTTTGAAACCTCAAAGCCCACCCCCTGTGACACACTTCCTCCAATAAGGCCACACCTCCAAACAAGGCCACACCTCCTAATCCCTTTCAAGTAGTGCCGTGCCCCCTCCCCCACCATGACTAAATATTCCTGTGTTTGAGCCTGTGGGGGCCATTCCTGTGCAAATCCACAGAGTGTGTTTGTGTCTGTTTTTCTCTCATTTACTTTGTAAGTGAAGTGGATCCGTATTTTCTTCCCTTGTATTATTGGGTTTTAGAATCAAGATTGTGTTCACCTAAACAAACTGGGCAATTTTGTCGCCTTCCAGTTTGCCGGTTTAGGCTGTTTTAGAGAATTATTAACATCTTTTAATATTAAAATCTACATATCACTGTGTGGGCCTTGACTTTTAGGTTTGGAGAAGGATGCTCTGGCTAACATTCCAAATTATTCCATGTACTAGTCCATGTTTATTCAAGGTATTTCTTTATGATAATTTTGTCATGTTTTATTCTGAACTGTTTTTCTGTTCATTTAGATTTTTGAATTAGATTGTTTAAAAAATCTCATAAACTACTTAACATTTCATACTCCCCCTTTAATTCAGTATTTTGATTTAAAAAAATCCCATATCCGGGACTGGAGAGATGGCTCAGAGGTTCAGAGCACTGACTGCTCCTCCAGAGGTCCTGAGTTCAATTCCCAGCAACCACATGGTGGCTCACAACCATCTGTAGTGAGATCTGGTGCCCTCTTCTGGCCTGCAGACATACATGCAGGCAGAACACTGTATACATAATAAATAAATCTTTAAAAAAAAAATCCCATATCCACACCTCACTGTATATCTGAGTCTTGAGACTGGTTTGTAAATATTATTTCATATTCTTAGTCTTCAGAAAAGCAACTTTGGTCAGTTTCTTCTGTCAGTTGTTTCTCTGGTTTGTGTTATTTCCTCCCTTCTCATTTCTATTAATATGGTATAGAAATTTTGCTTTTCAGGTTTTTCTTCTCATTGTGCCTTGTTTTGGTTCTGAAGTAGTAACAGGTAAAACACTTGATAACTCTTATCTAATGTGTTGGTGCCCTCTTCCTGACCCCTTCCCATCCGGTTTTTTAAAATTTATTTTTAAGTATTCGTCTCTTTGTTGGTGAGTGCAGTGCCCTCAGAGGCCAGAACAAGGTGTCAGATCCACCGGAACCAGAGTTACATACATTGTGAACTGCCATGTGGGTGCAGGGAATTGAACCTGGGTCCTCTGGAAGAATAGCCAGTGCTCTTAACCACTGAGTCATCTCTCCAACCCACCTCTCCTCTTCTTATCCTGATTTTAATTTGAATACTTTTTCCACAGATGTTTTCAGTTTGGGTCTCTGTTCAAATAAACCTCCTATAGGCCTGGATATTGAGGAACTTAGATTTGCTTGCCTGGCTCGCAGCCTCCTTGTCCTCCCTCCCTTCCGTGTTTGATTTAGACAGGGTCTCATTCTGTAGCCTAGGCTGGTCCTGAACTTATTCTGTCCTAACCTGACATCATGGCAGTCTTCCTACCTCAGCTCTGTGAGTCCTAGAATTCCAGCCATGGGTCATCACACCCAGCTTCTTTTGTGTCTTAAAAGGTTGCTATGCAAAAGTTGTTCAAAGCTTTCTCTGAAAGCTTTAGGGAATTGAATCCTTTTGCTCTAAAATATAACGTCATGTGGTTCCAGATACTTTGCTGCCTCCTTTGTCCTGTCATTCTTTGCACACTAGGATCTTTTGTCTTTCTATAGCTCTGGGAGTTTATTTTGATAATTGTATCCAGAGTTTATGCTGCTCTCCCTGACTTCCTGACCTCTCCATTTCCCCCCAGGATGCTTAGCTGTTCACACAGCTAAGTGCCTTGACTTTTTTTCCATTTTGTTATAAGTGATCCTTTCCTATTGCCTTTTAGGAAAGATCCCACCCATCCTGATTCTTGAAGGCAGTGGTCTGCCCTTTAGCTATATTTATTCCAGGTATCTCTTCACTATTATTTTTAAAAAATCCTTTCTGTTGCCATAGATGTATTATATTTTAAAGTATTAGTACCTGTGTCGTACAGTCTGCAGTGGACAGCCACGAGCACCTACAGTTTTCAGTTATGGAAAGTACAAGAACACAATGAGCTGACTGGAGCAAAGGTCTGTAGTATACTAGCTAGGGGCTTGGCTGGTTTGTCTCAGAAACAAATTGGTCCAGGTCCCGGCCATGGTTTGGTGCCATCTAGTGGTCATTTAGCCCCTGGCTTTAATTTCCATGAACAAAATTTGAGTTTTCATTGATGAGCTTCAGGAGATCAGCAGCAGCAGTTTTAGACACTGTCATTGTCTCTCGTTTTGTGAGCCTGATTGGAGCAGCTGACTGGAGAAATATGGTCATAGGAGACCAACCCCTCTCCCCCTTTTAAAGATGGTGTGGCTCTACTGTCGTCTGCCCTTTCCTCATTTCTGCCAGAAGGGGATGCCAATGTTACATGTTTAGGTTTAAACATCTCTTTGATGAGTGGATGTTTTTCCTAGTTGATTTTTAGATCAGTTCAGATTCCCGTGGTCTAGGCACTCTATACGGGAATGTGACTTGGAAAGGGCAGGACCCTGTGGTCACTGCTGGTTTACTACACAGGCAGACACCTGACGTGGTCTCCTATTACCTGCTGATGTTGGACCTTTGCTGTTCACTGTGGTGTGATGGTGATGGTCCATTCTCTACTTATCCTCAGGAGATGTAAGAGCAGAAACCTCTCTCAAAACACATTTCTCACAAAGTAGGCCTCAGCACCTCAACTCCAACATATACCAGTTTTTTCCTTTTAATTTTTTGCTTTTTCTTTCCTTTATTTTTATGTTTTTGAGTACTGAACAGGAGAACCTTGTACATAGAAAGTACATTCTGAATCTGAGCTAAAACTGAATATTAGGAATTTTAACATACTTGCTTTGTACATGACAACTTCTTGGAGTCTCAGTGCTCAGAAAGCTCTATTTGTGGTTTATTTTTTCCAATTCAAATTCTGCTAATATCAAAACCGCCCATAACAGAAGTTCGTCAAGTCTCAGGGTGTGTGCAGGTGCTCTCATTATGATGAGCTCCAGACTGCTTGCGATTAGTGGGTTCTGAATGTTACCTTGTGGGGAGGGGGTGCCTACCACCCCACAGTTCCCCAGAGTGCTCTTGGGTGCGAGCAGCAGGAAATATTAGATAGAAGGAGTTAGAGTGTGGAGAGAAACAGATAAAAGAAAAATACAGAATAGCCTCGAGAGGGCCTGGAACCTATTCCAACTGACCCCGACTGTCTCTGCCCCAGGGCATTTATAGAGACACCAAGGGGCAGAGCAACAGACCTCCCCCCAGCACAGCCAAGTGCAGACCATCTCAGACACCTGCACTCAGGCCCGTGGTCCAATCATCCTCTCTATGCAGACCTGCTGGGTAAAGCCATTAGGAAACCTGAAAATAGGCTCCCACATTACCCATCACATTTTTTATTCTATTTAGTTTATTATTGTTTACTTTATGTGAATTTAATTTATGTGAGTAGAGTTTGTTTTAAATTCAGTGTGCTGTTCCTTCAGGATTATCCTGGGCAGTGATTCTGTTGTGGCTTCTTCCAGCAGCTAAATAGGCTCCTGGTGTGTTTTGCAAAAGCCGAGTTAAAGATAACCTCCTCGACTTCCTTGGTTATGTATGGAGAAGCTGAAAAGTTAAATGATTGGGCCAAGGACCTGAGTCTTCCCAGAGCTAGACTTTCTCACCCCAACTGTGGTTCTAATTCAGTGGATGGCAAACCACACAACAATCTTTTTATTTTTATTTTTAATTTTTGAAGCCAAGTTCTCTCTATGTAGACCTGTCTGTCCTGGAGCTTGCTATGTAGAGCAGGCTGGTCTCCAACTCAGAGATCCTCCTGCCTCTGCCTCCCAAGTGCTGGGTTTAAAAGCGTGTGTAAGCATGACCAGCTCTGCATCACAGTCTTTAATCTCTCTCTCTCTCTCTTAAATAGTGTGTTTCATTAATACCTAGAAGGAGAACTAATATTCAGAATCCCTTCTGAGTTGATGCTTTATTATCATGCTCAGGCCGTTGCAAGACGATAGTAGACACCGGTGACTAAACAACGGATCTGTATTTCATAACAGTTTGGAGGGGAGGGAGCCAAGCTCAGTGCCTGGAAGCATTGGTTTCTGGTGAGGGCTCTTCCTGGCTTTCAGATGGCTCTACTTTTCTCACACAGCAGAGACGACTTACAGAGCCCTGGTCTTTTGAGATGGGGCATATGACCTCCGTTAAACTTATTTCTTAAGGACATATCTCCAGGGAGAGTAATTTTGTGGGGCTAGGGCTTCAGAATATGAATTTGAGGGAGACCCAGCTCAGTCTTTTCTATGGCCCCTGTATGGTAACTTTTGATATGACTGACATTCCTCATGGCTACTGTCTCATCTCACTACGGGGATTGGACAACAAGACAATGTCCGACTAGTCCCCAGAGAGTCTGGCTGGTACAGTATACCTTCTTCTGCCGCCTCTGACAGCATCCAGCCCTCACGCTTGTTGCCGTGGCTGTACTCCAGGTTCTCATCACCCTGCACCCCGCCCTCCCTCTCTTCCTCACCTGTCTTTCTTTTGAGACTATATCACCTTGTGGCCCACACTGGCCTCAGTCTCACAGCAAAAACTTGGGTCACAGGCTTGTACCAGTAGTCTTTTCTTTTAAAGTTACAGTTTCCATGCAAGCAATTTTAAATCACTTTCTATTCAAGTGATCATGGCAGGCATTATTAGAATTCTTGGGTTGAATCTTGGTTTTGCTAAGTGGTACCTGTGAGTGTAGATATATTAATGCCTCAGTTTCTTATTGGTGAATTAGATGTATTCTTGACAGTAGCTGATAATCTGACAAAGCCCCATTAAAAGTAAATATTCAGTTAGTGATAATGATTATTATCATCTAAACTTACTATTTTTAGGGACATTTATGATCTAAATGTTTCTAACATCTGTCTTCTAAGTACCATCTCTCAGGAATTTGCTTTCTGTTATTTAGGACCTTGCAGACCTTACTCATTCTGTGCCCTTTCTTGATGGGTACGTGCCTATAAAGGATTTTATATAGGTCTTACTATTCTTAAATTATTCCAGGAGATACTGATCAGAAATCCAACTGTGGTATGTCCAACAGTTCCTTTTTGTCAGCTAAGGAAACTGTCTGACTGTCGAGAAAACTGAAGGCAGAATGCTGTGAGATCTGGCTTTATGGATCCTCTCCTTTCATTGTGGCACATCAGAGTCCGTTATCACCATTTCGTTTTAATTTGTGATCCTTCTCCCCCAGCCGTCTGATGCTGGGGTCCCAGGTATCACGTCTCTCTGTTAGTTTTTCTCTTTTGTTTTTATTTCATCAGTGGATATCTAGAATGAATACATAACCCAGCCAGCCTCCCACTGAATAAAACATGAGGTTGGTAAATGAAACACTGTTAAAAACAGTTGAAGTATTCAATTTCTCCTTAAAATGACAAAGGGACACAGGTATAATGCACAGCAAAACTTACGAGTTATTACCTTGAAAAGACATTGGTGTGCAATTCCTCTTACACACTTAGACAACTAACCTAGGAAAACACAAAGCAACAAAATATAACCCAAAAACCTTATTAACTTCATATAAACAGAAGTTGTGCTTGGAAAGAAGTAGTAAGAGTTCATGACATGGCTGCGATCTGAACTGTTGATATAGTTGTAATTCTGTGAATACTAGATAAGAATCCAACTTAAATTACCAAGGAATAAGTCAGGGCGTCTGTGTATGCTGGATCTAAGTAGGACAGACAGAGTTCAAGTCTTACTGTCGTATGTGAAAAAATGACTCACACTTGATACTGGAAATGGCAGTGCTGGCATGGCATTTAGAAATATGGAAGTGTATTCTGGATTAATCTTCTGATGGCACTTAAAATGTTTACCTCTGGGAAGGGAGATAAATGGTGGGATGATGGGGGAAGACTAGTTTGCTACGTTACTAAATAAGCCTGGAGTTGTTTGATGATTGAAACCATGTGCACACATAGTCTTAATAAAGTGAAAGCTAAAATAAAGAAAAAACAAACTTGCCTAATGATAAATATTTTGACTTTCACTCAAGCTGATGCTTTGCTTGAATGTCAAGATAAGCACTGATTTTCTTGAGAAGGCATCATACTTAATTAATTTGCCTAATATTAAATGAATGTGTGCTGGATGTAGCAGGGGATGAAAATGTAAACGAGATAATAATCCTTGCTTCCAGGAAAGCCATGATCCTGTCAGGAGATGAAATATGCAAATAACCTTCATGGGAGTTATTACACAGGACCTGGCAGGAGAGCAGGCATTCCTGAAGCGCCCTGACTCTGAGCTTTGCCTCAGGCCTTTGGTTTGTAGCTCAACTCCTATTTCCAGAGATTGTGGTTTTGCTTCTTTGGTCGCATTCAGGTGTTAATCTGTTCCTACTCCTGTTGATCTGGACCGTTTTCTCCTGGCCTGCTCAGCTCAGTTACTTGCCAAGTTAGAGATATTCAGTAGGTAGGAACAGAACTCCCTCATCAGTAGTTCCACTTTTAACTCAGTTTTCTTCTTTCTCAAGTCAGAACAAATGCTTCTTGGTTTTTTGACATTTTACTTTGAGAACCTACGATGGGGCAAAGATGGTACAGCGTGTCTTCTAGACTTGAATTTAGAGTCAGAGACTCTTACACACAGATGGGTTAGAATTTAGGAGTCTAGTTTTATATATGAAAATGAACCTATATAGGTAGAATGGTGTATCTGAAGGGCACCTTCAGAATCAACACGGAAGCCAGTATTTCAAGCTTTCATTAATGTTTGTGCATGCTTATCAGGATTGTGGAGGTGGCTAACCACTCCTTCATAGTTCTTCACTTCATCACCATGGGAACTTTATTTTTTATCTTTAATGTCCCAATGCTAAATTTTGGAATATTTCATATTCTAGATCTTTGGATTAGGGATGTTCAAGGATCCCCTAAATCCTTTGATTTAGAAGGCCTTCTGAAATCCAAAGCCTTCTTGTCCTAAGGATTTTATATAAAGGATAGTCAACCTTTATTTCTTCCCATTTCTCACAGCTAGATAAAAATGTTAGAATCTGTTTGTAGAGATACATTCAAAGCTCCACTTTTCCTGAGTGATTATCTAAAGTTGTCTTGCTAGGAACAGTTATAAGAAGTGTCACTTATAAAAATCTTGGAAGGATTTACATTATTTGAGTTGTGGGGTTTTTTTTGTTTTTTTTTTTTTTTTTGGTTTTTCGAGATAGGGTTTCTCTGTGTAGTTTTGCACCTTTCCTGGAACTCACTTGGTAGCCCAGGCTGACCTCGAACTCACAGAGATCTGCCTGGTTCTGCCTCCCAAGTGCTGGGATTAAAGGCGTGCGCCACCACCGCCCAGCATTATTTGAGGTTTTAAGATCTTCATCTGGTTTCCAATCAGTGCAAAGCAACGCAGCATGTGGGAATAGACTCAGAGTTTGATAACTGATGTGGCTCACGTGTGAGGAACCTTATCCTGCCCTCTCTGCACTCTGGGAGGTGGAATGGAACATGCATGGGGCCAAGTCAGACTCCATAGACAAAATCCTGAAGAATTCTAGGACTGAGTTTAAACTTTTGACAAAATTCTTCTAAATACCCACAACCAGGAAAACCTATTTCTAATAAGCAAAAAATAAATTCCTGTATTGTTTTAAAAACAAAAGCACCTGGAGAACCTATGCTTTCTTTTTTTTATGAATTTACTTTTGAATCTACAAACATGTATCAATTGATGAAGAAACATAAAACAATGTATTATTAGTTCTAGAATCAAGGTTTTGTAAAATACAACTTTTAAAAGATCATATGAACAAGCGAATGAATAAGGTTATCATTGGTTTTATACTATGTGTGAGTTAAAATAGGCTGTGTTACATAAGCTTTTGGTCACTGTTATTTTTAGAATACATGTGTTTTGCCATGATTATTTTTCATCTTAATGTTCTTCAGGAATTGAGGAAAACTTTCATTTATCAAAGAATAAACCATAGATATGCATTATGATATATACTTCACTTATTCAGCATTAATTGAATAATCTCTTTGATGGAGATAATACTGTTTTCCAGGTAGTGTCAGCCCCCTGAACAGTCACTAAAGCCATGTTAAATGGATTGTAAGTTCATATAGAGGCATATAAAGCAGTGGGTTAATGTATAGATGACATGGTTTTCTGTCGCAGTAAGTTGTGACCCAGTAGCCTGTGTCTATGGCCTAACAGGAGGGGGAAGCAAAGCCTGGCTGCCTGCAGTGGTTTCCTGGAGAGTCTCCTGCTGTGCTGTGGGCAGCAGAGACAGAGCCATCCCTTGTCCCTTTATCAGTATTACATATCTTACCTCTGTGGAGGAAATGTGTTTTTATGAAATTAGGGCTTACTAGAAATCATTTTATATTACTTTGAAAATGTAACATAGGCTCTTTGGAAGGTAATTAAATAGGAGTCTATTGTTCCTCAACATTACAGAGCTGGAGAAACTGGTTGGGGAATAGTACATTCTTTTGGTTTTTCAAGACAGGGTCTCTCTATGTAGCTTTGCGCCTTTCCTTCATTTTTAGTCAGAACTCAGTTTGAACCTTGGGACTAAGTAACGTGTGCAGTGTGTTCTGAGGGCCACTTTGGATTCACCAGCAAACAGTTTTGGGAGACTAAAGGACTTGGAGTGTAGAGGTGGCATTTTAGCTTCAACAAATAGGAAAACGCTGTTGGTGATCTGAAGATTTAGGGCCAGTGAGTGAGATGGCTCTGTTGGTGACAGCGGCCTGCTACGCAAGCCTGGTGACCTGAGTTCAGTCCCTGGAACCCATGTAGACATTGAGGGAGAGAACTGATTGCACAAAGTTGTGCTCTGACGTGTCCCCACACGCACAATGTGGTGTGCATGCCCATACACACGCCGCAATAATAAATATGAAAATTCGAAGTAGTAGATTAGCAGGTTTGAATCATTTGGAGACAGTCTTCAGAGGGCCAGTTCTTGTGTGTAAATACCAGAACCTCACTTTCAGAACACTTGCAGAGGCACAGAATAGATATTTTAATGCAATCAAAACAAACAGGGAAAGCTAATCCTTCCTGTCATTCATAGAACCAGATTTTAGAGGAAAGTGTCCTAGGACAGCCTGAAGAGGCTTCTCTGCAGCAGCTTTACAGTTGTTTTGATCGCAGTCAGATTGAGTTTTCCCCAGAGTACATTACTGATTTGGTGATCTGCCCGTGCCTGCCGAGCCGGTCCTCTCAGACCTGTGGTAGAACTCGGAGCACCCTTTCTGTAGACACAGCAGCGCTGTATAAGCAGGACCTCAGGAGACACGCTCACCAGTTGATGTCTTTTCCAAAAGCAACTGGGCGGATTCTTCTGGATGGTGGTCCTGTCAGCAGCCAGTCACATAGCTCGGCACTGCCTGCTGAGCATCCTCAGGAGTTGCCAGAGATCTCCATTTAGGTGAAGCCAAATTCTTGATCCTCCTCCTGACACAAATTCATGTCAAGTGGGTGTGAAGCGGAGTTGGAGTTCATTAGGAAGAAATTTTAACAAACCTAAGTGTGCAGTTAATAAAAGAGACACCGTGGAGAAAAGAATAATTCCCACCCAAGTGTGTATGTGGATTTTTTCAAGAGAAAGTCCCATGTTACATTCTTACAGCAAATGCTATTTTGGTGGATTCTGGTTACATGTCAGAGTGTTGCTAAGGAACTTTCTCTTTTTAAAAACCTGATAAATGAGATCATAGGATGATTCCTGGGATACAATGATTAGGATTACAACAGATAAGGGAAAATATAGGTCACAAGGGTTGCTCAAGGTAATTAAGACACTGTCATATCCCCAACTCCATTAAAAAAAATTATAGCTTGTTTTTTAGATTCAAATTACAGGAAAAGAAAATTACATGTTTGAATTTGGGAGAGGAACAAGGCTGTATATGCTTAGGGCTCAAGCATGGTTCACTGCTATTTTGAAATTCTTATTTGAGATATCTCCATGTAAAAAGAAAATTGTCTCCGTATTAGGGATCTTCACAGTATGTTTTCTTAATTGTGCTGGGTCTTTTGACTTAGCTGGTGAGAGCTTTAGCCAGACTCTAGAGTGAAGGCCTCCTTTCCTTTTTCATATTCTTCTAATTTTCCATTCCTTTCTAGTCTGCCTCAGTCCAGATTTGCCATGCACAATGATAATTTTGGAGTTTTTAAATGATGGAACAGTTCTTGGTTCTCTGTGGTCAGGACAACTTTATGTTTATAACACTGTCTTCTGTTCTAGAGTGGCTTATGCGACCTTTAACCTTTGAGTTAAAGTCAGGTATGGTCTTATGTCTGCATCATGTGTTTTTCTCTGTGTGGTAGATTATATTTAAGTGCTACTGAGTCCTCAGGCATGTCTGTACATTGTCAACTTTCAGAAAACAATTGGTTGCTGCATCCACACTAAATATATTACTGTGCTTGTACTTGGTTTTCTTAATTTTGTGTCTTAGAAATACTATAGAGGAAACTAATGATCCTTTAGTATTCTGGTTTGTCAAAATTGATTCCTGTAACCATAGTACTGTATTTAAAGAAGTTATTGCTGCTTTGATTTGGCACTTTGGATGTTCTGTGGTCACAAGTACAATTGTAGCTCCCTTGCTCCCGGTACTCTCTACCTCAGCCGGTTTTCTACTTGATACTCCAACAGTTTATCCCCTGGATAAATAGCAAGAGCGAAGGGGGCTTTGGGAGCAGGAAGTTCAGATATCTCCACTGCCACATCACTGTCTTAAGTGCCTATGACAGTTTGTGTTCAAACAGCTTGTCCTCTGTGTCCTTCCAAAGCTTAACCTTCACAACTCCACTTTGTAGGTGTGTGCACACATACATATTTTATAGAGGGTGCTCTCGATGTCTTCAAACAGATGCAAGGTTATAGCCATGCATTGCCACTGTGTAAAATATACCACAAAGCTAATAAGTAAGGTACCATGTGATGTATTGGAAGCCGTTAAAATTTATGAAAATATGCTTACATCTCGTTCACATGATGTCACACTAAAAGATAAAAGGTGATTATAAGATGGTTTGCAACCCAAATATGTGAAGAAGAAGAAAAGCCAAGAAAACATAAAAAGGTATTGATAGAATAGTTTAGTTTTACAAAAACTTTCTAGAATGTGGAGATACGTATATTAGGTAGAACACCATAGAAAATTGTCTGTGATTGTGCCTCTAGGAGACTGACTCTGTGCTGTGCTCATGTTGTGTGACTTGCTCGCCCTGTGGTGTTGCCAGCTTCTTTTGGCTCAGTTTCAGGAATCTTGTGACTTTTGTAAAGCAGCATTAGAGTTTGTCATAATAACAGTCTGTCTATGCAACAGTTCAATCTAGTAATCTGTTGTTTGATTCATTTACTAGAAACAGGTGTTAAGTTTGTAGCTGTTGTGTGCCAGGCCCTGCATAAATGAACCAGACTTGATTTTTCTATGGTAACTAAATAGGACAATCAGAATAAATTTAAAAATCGTTTCTGAGCAAAGATATCAGAGTTTTACCCTGTTATCAGTAAAGAAACAGCTTCCCGTGTGAGCATTTTTGATACATGTTTCCCTGTACGTGGTTCTGGGCATTGCCGAGGAGTTTCTATCTCTAGTGTCTGTCTCAGTCACTCCAGTCAGAGTCTAACAAAATGTCACTAAAAGCCAGTGTCCTCTTCCACAAGTCAGACTACAGAGAATTATTGTAGTTACCTGGTATCCTTTTTACAAAAGTTGATTCCCAGGATGTCCACAGGAGCATTGCTTGCAATAAAAGAGCAAAATAAGCAATACAAATGATAGATGTCTGAAGTAGGCCTCAACATAGGAGTAATTAAATAAATTTCTATTTTCAGATTAGAATACTGCGCAGCTATTAAGTAAATAAGATAAACTATGCATGCTATTGTGGAAGGGACTCGAGATTACTGTAAGTGAAGAACTAATTTCAAACAATACGTCAAGTATAAATCTGTTGCGTAAAATCAGAAGGAAACTAAACGGATCAATAAACTATGTGAAGCGTCTTCACTGAACGTTTTGAGGGCCTTTGGGAATGAAAATGATGGCCTTTAGTTTTCATCCTGTACCTTTTAGTGCCCTATTATCTTCCCCAGTACATGTTTCACTGGTATTTTAATACTGCTTAGTGCCAACAGAGCTCTTCTAGGATTTTCAGTCTCCTCACCCTCCACCCCTATTTCCATTTTAATGATCAAATACCAGCAGCTGCAAAGAGAAAACAAGTGAAAATCAGCAACTGACTGAGTGATTATATGAACACAAAACAGTTATGTTTTCAGCGAGCATTGATGGTCACTGAAAACCACCCTTCAAAATAGATCATTATTAATAGTTGTTTATTGTTTTGTATTTTAAAACATGTTGTAAAGGTCAGGACAGCAATGGTTAGAGCCAATTGGTCATTAACTGGCAATCATTGACCTTAAAAGGAGAATTGGTCTCCGGAATGCTTTCCTGAAGTTGTTAATAACTGTATCTGAAGATTAGCAGTCATATTGTGTCGGTGACAAGCGTGCCAAGAGACATTGGCCCCATTCAGATGAAAAATTATGTTTCCAGTGTGTAATTTGCAATAGCATTCATCAAAATCATGCATTCTTTCTAGAAGGAAAAAAATTGATTGGTAGCAGTTGCAGTGCCAAGGTTAGCCTTAATGGTGCTGAAACATCTAAATTCCCTGGCTTTTAAACCTTTAAAAAAAAACCTTTGAAGAGATTTATATGGGCTCTTGGATATGAAACAGTTCTTAAAAAATAATAAGGTCATTCCTTGCTTGCATGCCAAAAACATGCTTTGTAAACGTAGCGGGGAAGTGCCAGCCCGCTCCGCTCAACAGCTGTGCAGTGCCTTCATTCACCGTTTGCTTCTCTGTCCTGATGCAGGGGTCCCCAGTGGGGCCTCGTCTGCCTTTGTATTTTATTAGTAAAACATGAATAGTGGTGACTCGTAGGCTCCTGATAGCATGCCCATGAGACTAAGGTCACATTTCTCTTATTCTCAGAATTACAGTGTTCCTCATGGCATCTTGCTTGGAATCTTGGACTATGAACTGAAGCTAGGTAACATTCCTGAGTCTATTCTCAGGAGGCGCAAAGAGGCTCAGAGTCCTGTGACTGGTGGTAGAGCAAGACTTACTCCAAAGTCTGCATGGTGATGTATGGAACACTGACTATAGTTGTGTATAAACACGTTGGCACAGAATAGGGAAGTTTGTTTAGTTGTGTTTGGCCAGATCTTAAAGAACTTTCTTTTTAACCATCTCTTGCTCCATGATTAAAACTCATGTGCAGAGGTGGATCAGCCAGATGCATTCTTAGCTGCTCCTTTATCCACGCCATCAGCAGAAGGCACTAAACCCCCTTATTAAAGCTGTAGTGGGATAAGGGATGTCTGATCAATGTAGCGCATGGTCAGAGGCATTGGAGAGGTCTCTGGGCCGAGGTACCATTTCTTTGGCCATCCGCTGGCTGGCTGACTGAAAAAGAAGGAAATGGGTAAAGGAGCTTTAACCACCACCCGCATCTAGCTTTGCGTGTCTTACCCTGTTCTTGGTTTGAATGTTTCGAAGATATTTTAGGAAACCTGCAGATAGAAGTGGAGCCCGTTGGGTTGCCCATCTCCCTACATTGCCTGTTGCTCCTTCTGAGTTTCCCGAGAGCCTTCCTTGTCCTTTCCTCTTTGAAGAACTTCCCTTGGTTCTTTTCTGGCAGGCAGGCAGGCTGGCCAAGAAATTCTGTAAGTTATTCTTTATCAGTATACATCTTAATTTCCTATTTATTCCTGTATTATTTAGAATTTTGGCTTGAAAATTTAAATTGCTTTAATACTTTCAAAGTATTTAAAAGTACCGCCCTACTCTCGTGATGCTGACAAAAATGTCATTCAAATTATCCTTCTCATTGGCAGAGAAATATTACTGCTTTCAGGATGTTTTTGTTTTAGCTTTTGGGAACTCATTACATGATAGCTTAATGTGTATTTCTGTGGATCTGTCCTTTCGGGAGCTACTGACCTAATTTGCAGGTTCATATCACTTATCAAATGGGAAAATTTCTGCTGTTGTTTCTTTGAATATCGATTTAGATACTGTATCCATTCTAAAATTCTCAAGGCAAGAATTGAAAGCTTCTATCATAGCACTATATATGTCTAGGGCTGTGTTTGGGTCTCTATCATCCATGGGTTTTTTCCCTCTGAATTGCCTTCATTGTTTAGAACAGTGGTTCTCAACTTGGAGGAGTTCTGAGAGACAGAAAAAGACATTGAGTGGCTCTGGTGTTACAGTCAGGGGTATCCGGAGCCAGATCAAGTAGAGGATAGCAACCAAAAGATGGACACTGAGCAGGAGTAAGGTGGTACCTCAGAAATGACTGGAAGGAATTTAGAGGTGTGGTCTCTAGGAGACAGGCTAACGGGGAATCTAGCTTCCTGATTAGACCACTAGACGGAAGTCAGTGGGTCTGGGGAATATCTGATGTGTATTATCTTCAGCCTGGGCATGAAGAGCAGCTGTGCAGTGCAGGCTTATTCTCACTATGCCATTGAGGGAGGTGCTCAGTTCTATGTCTCATATTCATACACCCGAAAATACCTTTTAATAACAGGTTCTAACTAGATGACTGTGTTTTGCATCCCACCTATGTGTAGTCATATTTTTATTTCAAACTAGCAAATAAATTCAACACGGCATTGTTCTTATTCCTTAATTTTTAAGAAAAACTTTACAGTTTTTCAATATTTATGAAATAAAAGATTTTTAAAAAATGTTTTTTGTTTTTTGGTAGTTTTTTTTTTTTTTTTGGCTTGTTACTGATACAGAATTCACGTGTACTGCTTTTTAATAATGTTCTTTCCCTGTGGTTTATAGAAGCTTTTTTGTTTTAAAGAATAAAGACCTGGTACTGATTTTTATTTAGTATTTAGAGCCTGAATAATCTCTTAGTTTATAAAACATTTCCATTTTATTTTGTAAGGCTTGATAGAAATTATTCAGGCTACAAGAGGAGATAAATTTGAAAATGTTTTCTGTCATGCATTTTTTTTTGTTTTTAATTGTTTTCTGTGACTGTAAGTGCAAAAGCTGATGCAAGTGTGTAATCATGGCTACTTTGAGGCTCAAACCGGAGGATTACAAGTTGAAGGCCTTTCTGAGCTAGAGTGAGTTCAAGGCCAGCCTAAGAAAGAGAGTTAAGGCTCTGTCCAAAATGAAATGTCAGAAGAGGGCTGAGTTGGCTTTGCTGTAGAGTGTCTACCTTTCATGTGTAAGGGTCTTGATTTCAATCCGGAACCTCTAGAGAGGAGGCAGGCATTAACCACTACTGTAGAGCTCTGTGGAACGGAGCAGAAGGCAAGCAGGAAGTTAGAGCAGCTCTGCAGCCGCACTGCGAAGGGATTTTTAACCATGAATGGAACCATATTTATACACCTTTTAATTTCATATCTGCTGTTTAAGTTGCATTTATTTTTGCACGTCAATAAATATTTTTAGTAAATAGCCTTTTGGCCACATACACCATTGTTTAGCTATGTCCTGTTTCAAAGCATTGTTACTATAAGTCGTATTGCAGTGAACATTGTGAAGTGCAAATCTCTGCTGCTTTGCTTAGCATACTCCTGAGGAGTCCCTAAACGTCCTTCTGTGTCAAAGTGTGTATAGTTCTTGAAGACTGCTACACTGTTGTATAAATAAACATACATGAATAGAATCTAGCACCATGCCTGACAAGTAGGCACCCAAATCCTCAATTTTTTTTTAATGGCATTAATTCTGAATTGCATCAGTCTGTTTGGCGGCTGTAAATCTTTGCCTCCCAACCCAGAGATGTGGATATCATGAGCTTTGTCCATCCTGAGTCTCTAATATTTAAAATGTGAGAAGCTTGAACAATACTTTTTTGTTGTAGTCAGATCAACAAAAACTCCTCCATTTTTCTCTAGTTGGCTTCCTGGTAGGAGGGAGGTATATATGCTGATCATACTGGTTTGGGGAGAACCTCTCTCTCTTATTGTTGACACCTTACTTCAAGTAGGTAAGATTTCATAAGCTGTTTAAAATGTACGAAAGAACTTTAGTGAGCTGTGAATGTATTTGTCTGACATGATGAAAAATGAATAACCTAATTTAAATTTTGTTTTTGATGATGGGTTTTCTTGTTTAAAGAATGTTAACATGAATATGTAAGAAATGTTCTATATTCATACACCAGATTGTGTGTATTATTTTTTTAAGCAAGTGATTATTGCCTTTCATTTATGATTAAAACATAGATTATTAGGGCTTTATACCTCAGTTAGGTTTTATCCATCCTGGGCAGCACTTTTCCCTGCTGAAATATTAAAGTCTACTCTAGATATTGTCATAGCTCAGGTGACTCTTGAAGGTTGTGCTCCCGCGCTTCCCTTTGGATACTTGGTGTCGGACTTCCTGGTATGGAAGGTGTGCCCTTTGCTGTTCTGGAATATTGTACATTCAATCATCTTACCATACATGTCAACTGAACACGTTAGTGCAAACCTGCCTTGTATAATTCCTCACCAATAAGACAGTTTGCTGTAGACCTATGTTTAAAGCCATCTGAGAGCCTCTTTTGGGGGCTTTCTCACCCTTTTATGGAAAATTACATGCCGTTGTGTTACATACAGTTAAACTTGCTATTGATACTTTATTGACTGTAAGTTCTACGTATCACCCCAGTCTCCTTATGTATAGATTCAGGCTGAGAACAGAACAAAAGTGGTGTCATTTCTGTTTTTACTAGTGTGGGAGAGGGTATGGCATTATATGATATAACACGTTTTTATTAACTGCTATCTGTGTTCTCCTGAGTACAATGATAGGAGTAAGATAGCTTCGTATAATAATGTCCACAGTACCATCTCCACAGAAATAGGAAAGGGAAGGAGTATCTGCACACTGAGTGGTGGCGAACCTTCATGGAGCACCTTGTGGACTGTGATCCCTTTGGCTTTGTATCTTAGCTTTACAGTTATTCAGTATCCCAGCTACTGAATAACTTCCTTAAGGGTCCATCGATAGTAAGAGTTGGGGCTGGATTATAACCTACGCAGTCTGATTCCAGAAATGTTGCTAAAGTCATATATATATATTGGTTTTTCGAGACAGGGTTTCTCTGTGTAGCTTTGCACTTTTCCTGGAACTCGCTTTGGAGACCAGGCTGGCCTCGAACTCACAGAGATCTGCCTGCCTCTGTCTCCCGAGTGCTGGGATTAAAGGTGTGCGCCACTACTGCCTGGCTAAAGTCATATAATCTTAAATTTCTTTTTGGGATGAGTAGGTTTGTCACTATTTTATTTATTCATTTATAATTAAAACTTTATTGTAAACTGCCAGTATTTTCAGTTAATAACAGAATACTTTTTAAAAGGATTTCTTTTCTGTTTCATGAACAGTGAGTTAAAGAAGAGTGTATAGTGGGCAGAAGGATTTTCGAGGACCACATGGAGTAGCCAAGCCCTGGGGCAGGACATGGTAACAGAAGGAAGCGGGAGGGGAGAGGCTAAGGGAAGGTGGAGAGGAAAAGGTCGGCCGCAGAGGCCAGGGGAGGGCAGAGATTGTAGGCGCACCGTCAAGAAATGAAGGGTGGACAGCTGGGAAGTCTCAGTACACTGCCTGCCTTTCGCTGTCTGAATTTTAGCTTCCCTGTAGAAGTCTCATTAGCTCTGCTGCCGTTTAGACAGCTTCGCTCTGTGCTTCGACCTTCCCTCTACGCTTCGGGAAGAAGCACCATTCAGAGGTGGATGATGCAGAGTTCAAGTTGTATGGACCACATTTCCTGTTTTCTTACAAACAGCCCAGCTTTGTCAGTGACCTGCATGGTGGACTTAATTTAATGTTCTGTCATGGTCATGAGTTTTTTCTTTTTGAAATGGCTTCTCTGAGTGTATCTGTTAACTTAAAGGTTTTATTTAAAAATGAAACAAAGTTCTACAGAATAGAAAAAGTCATTTGCTTTCATCTAATTAAAGCATGTTCCTGTGATGTACCACAGAACTATTTGCAGTTACTTGAGCTTTTTGCTTATTCATATCAAATGGGACTTGTTCCTGCCTTTTGATTTCCAAGGCTAAAGTATGAGTGTACGTGTCTGCTTTCAAGTATTTGTAATTCTTCCTGCTGTGTGTACCTTATGCTGCATTCATAGATTATATTTCAGAGTGCCCATTTCTGGAGTTAAAGTTGGAACACACCCAGAATAATCTAACTCTCTGTTTAATTTATGTCATACAAGTATTAACCTTTGCTTAACTAAAACAGTGTTAGTCAAAGATACTTAGGAAATTGAAAGAAAGTGGTTCAGGTACACTCAACTTAAAGATTTTTTAAAATCAGGACAGATAGATCCCTACGCCACTAGAAAGAGACCACAGTCTTCACTTTTATAATTCTTTAATGTGGAATTTATAGGCTTTTAAAAGTCAGCCAACCCAACGTTTCAGTAGAGAGACTAATAATTAAATAAGATAGAGTGAGTTAAAATATGGAAGGTCAAATAATCACATTTTCATTGGACAGTAATGAAATTCTAAACTTTTAGTAAATGATTCATTGTGAATTCCAATGCCCTTGTGAAGGGTCCTTTTTAAATTTTGGTAAATTTTAAATGAGATTTATCAATCACTGTGTTAGATTATTTCCCTCAAAATTGAACACAGGTCATATTATCACACATGGATGTTGTTGCCAAATTAGTGTCGCTATAAAGAGATATGTACAGATAAATATGATATTTCACATATTGTGAAATACCATTGCCTACAAATTAATAATTACCAAAGTTAGAAGATTAGTAAATGGAGGTACATTTGCAATTTTGTTTACTTTTGTACATTCAATTTTTTTAATTAAATTAAAAGGTAAAGTTTCACTGTTTTGTGATTCTTTTATTTGCTTGATCAAATAATTGCATAGCATTAATTTAAAAAATATATTAGGGAATCTGTTGAAAGGTCTTTGATTTTTCATGCTATGGAAAAGTGACACTTGTGATAGTTCTTCTCTGAAGTGTTATCATTTGTACAATTAAAATGTTTGAGAGGAACAATGTGTATGATTTTAGTCATGTTCTTGACTCTTTCTGCATCCACTACATAATTATGGGAGATGAAGAAATCACTGAATTCACTGACTACTGAAAGTGGTGATCTTAGCGCAGTGGGGATATCACACCGGGAATGAGTGCTTCGTGTTTTTCCCCATTCCAGATCATAAGCTCTGCACTCAATTGTTTGTCCTGTTCACGACATATAGAATAGTACTAACACCTGTGGCAGGAAATGCTGTCCTCTTAATTGTGGCTTAGAAGAAATCTGCTTCTATTAAATTATTTATAAAATAATTTTTCTTTTTTCTTTTTCTGGTTTTTCGAGTCAGGGTTTTTCTCTGTAACCCTGGCTGTCATGGAACTCATGCTGTAGTCCAGGCTGGCCTTGAACTCTGAGATTTGCTTGCCACTGCCTCCTGAGTGCTGGGATCAAAGGCATGCATGGAGGTTAGAGTAGTGAATGGTATAGATGTGATGTATTCCTATAGGTACAGAGATAGGATATTGGATTAAAATGAGGTAGAAAAGACAGGGAGGAGTCAGATTATTCAGGGCCTTGTATTTCACAGAAAATTTCTGGATTTTATTCTAAGAGCAGTTGGTGTCATTGGAAGATTTTTCAGTAGCAAGTGGATTGATTTGATTTGTAGTTTTGAAAGATCACTGGGGCTTGATTCGTGAAGGTTAGGTTGGTAGGGCCACGAGTTGCAGTACGGGGTCCTATATGTAGACTATTGAAGGTGTTCAGAGGAGGGGGTGGTGTATTTTGGATTACATTGGGTACAGTAGAGAGGACAGAGATAATCCCAGTATAGAATCAAGGCCATCTTCAGTATTAGTATTCAGTATTAATATCTAGTTAAACATATCTGTTTGATTCATTCATGGGATTGTGTTTATATTGACTCAATAATTATAATTTGGAGAACTTCCAGAATCATGTATCTGGACTGAAATTGTAGGAGGAGGGTGAGGTCTCCTAAGTCTTGTTTTTTTAGTTTTCTCATCAAGGGCAAGAGACGCTGTTTATTATTTGGTACCCTCATTTAGGATTTTGCAGAGTAACTCTATGGCAGCTATATATAAATGTCTAAAGATTTTCCCACTGTTTGAGTCAATACTTATGGTTTGAATGAGAAGGTTCCCCCATATGCTTAGGTGTTTGAACACTTGGTCCCCGATTGGTGGTGCTGTTTGGGGAGATTCAGGAGATGCAGCCTTGCTTGCACTGGGTGTGGGCTTTGTGAGTGCATAGCCTCCCATCCAGTTTGTTCTCTCTCTTCTTCATATTTTCTGTTGAAGATGTGACATCTCAGCGTCCTACACATGCTGCCATGCCTGCTGCCTGCTGTTTCTTGCCGTGTTGGGCTTTTAGAACCATAAGCCAAAATAAACTCTTTTTTCCAAAGCCACTTTGGTCATTGTGTGTTAACACAGCGTCAGAAAAGTCACTAATGCAACCACGGGTTGTTTTTCTTCCTGGGTATGCAATAACTCAGAGGTACTTTCCCTTTCACGATTTTGAGCCTTTTTAGATAACAGCACCTTCCTCAGGGTCCACTTTCTGCCTTTCCTGTTTTGTTTTATAACTTGCTGCATATTCAGCTTCCCTGTTCCTTTGGATTAGACTACCCCAGCCCTCTACTAAGCATCCTGCTTGTGTGGGGAAGGTGTGGTTGCTCGAAGAGTATACAAGCCTCACAGAATCTACACCACATCTGTGTCATCTGCATGGGTTGCAAATGTTAACTAAAGGACAGAGCATCTCTGGAAGTTCCTTAGCATGCTGACCCACCATGCTTTGATCCAGACACTCAGCTTCTGGGGTAGATGGCCCAGGGAGGGCTTGAATTCATTCTCAGTCTTGAGTGAGGTTAGCCCTATGAGTGGGATCACATATTAATTTGTATATGAACAGATTCTGACTTCAGCACTCAAAAGACTGTTTAAAGCCGTCCCTCGGGAGGGCCGAGAGCTTAGCTCCTGGTGAGACGCCGGTCTCCCGTGTGTGGGTCTCATCTCAGCTCCCACACAGACCAGAAGGCATGCTTTGCCCCTCCTAGTCCAGTTGTTTGTTGGGAAGTCAGTTGCTTTAGGCTTGTTTTCATTGCCGTCTGACTGGGGGATAACTGCGCCTGAGGCTATAATCAGGATCCTAGATGATGCGGAAAGGAAACTTGGCTTGGCATACACTGAGCCTCAGTAAATATAGCTGTTTGTGTCTACGATATCTTTTAACCCACTGGCTTTGAGTGTCCCAAACCTCAACTGAGTGTGAACTGTGACCAGAAACCGAATCTCTTAAGTTTAGAAGCAGTCTATGATCTAAGACCACGTTGGCGGAATTAGTGACCCTCCACTGCATGCCAGGGAAATTTTAGTCACATGAGGCCATTTCTGCCACACTGGCTACTCCAGTTGTCTCAAGATTATGTAAACCCATTACTTTTGTCTTCTGATGGGGCTCCCCCACAGCAGCTGAGATTTCAGACCAGAACTCACAAAAAACATCCTCAGAGCGATTTCTGATTCAGTGTACCCCTTAAGAATTCATGAGAAGCATCAATGTCTTCCTTTGCTCACTTTAACCCTGCGTTTCTGGTTTCAAGGTTAGCAGTTAGACAAAGTCCCTTTAGGGTTCTGAACTGAAGCCCTGACAGTGTCTTTGCATATGGTTATATTTGTTCATGGTCCTCTTGACTCAAGAGGGCGCAGCAGACATTGTTAGCAGCAGCACCTTCCTGATGGAGAATGTCCTTTTTCGCTTACTTGGTTAGCATGCCAGGTTAAGGAGGCCAATCATGTTCTCCCTGTGTTGTGTGAATCATGCTGAGTCTGGCATCTTCCCCCTCGTTCTCACAATAGCTTTGACTCAAAGCTCGGTATCTGATTTGCAAACTGACTTCATTCTTCCACAACCCAGAGTCATGTCTGTGTTTGTACACTAATTCTCACTCTCCACCTTGTTTTTCCATAGTCTGTCTTCTCCCAATAAATAACAGGTTGGAAACTTCAAATTCCTTAGTGATGTGTAGTGATTTTGACAAAGGATGCTGAGAAAATTGGATAGACTTATATTAAAAGTGAACCCTTATCCTTACTGCACACCAGGCATAAATATTAATGCAAAGAACGCCATGGACCTTGATATTAGAGATCATTAAGAAAATGAAAAGACAGGGCATAGCTTAGAAATGATTTGTATATAGAATATGTAAAATCTCCTTCAACTTAGTAAGACAATCTAATTCTAACTGATAAGACTCAGACGTGTACTGAGTTATCAGTTCTACTCAGAGATATTTACTCAAATAAAAATATAGTTCCATACAAAGACTTTTATGTAAGGGACAGCATCTTTCAAAATCCTAAATTAGAAAAGGTTTCACATATTTATTTCCTGGTCAAATGTACTGTATATATATAGTGGAATTCTATAGAGCAGTGACAATTCCACTGAAATACAGATGTATATACACACATATATGGATAAATCTCAAAAACATTTTAATAGGAAACCAGTTATGCAAAAGGCTACTTAGGATGGACTCATAGGAAGGTTTCTAGATGAGGCAGAGGTCTAAAGATAGAAAATTTGTTGCCAGAGTATGGGCCTGGAGCAGAGCTTGACCTGTATGGGCACAAAAGAGTAAAGAGGATTGGCTGCATAATGGTATTATCTTGTTAAAATGATAGAACCTATACTTTGTTATACGGTTTTATCTTTTAAAACAAGTGCATTTATTCAGCACAATGATGCATTTTGGAATTATACAGAAAAAAAGTAAGTAAGTTTCTTGGTGTTTTCATGCCAGGAATTTACTTTTAAAATGGGGAAATTATACCTCAATATGTTATTTTAAAAATCCACCATCTTCTGTGAGTTAAGACATAGCTATTCAGTTTTTTGTCTTCTAAGCTCCAAAGATAATCTTCATCCCCTGGGCAGTTTTTCTCACGGTGTAAGGTACATGACAGTCACCTGAAGATTGGATTAAGTGCATAATGGGATTTAGCATGTAGTTAGCAGGACCCAGGTTCTGCAGTTTGAGCAAATTCCAAGATGAGGATGACGCAGTAAGGCTGGTTAGAAGAACCAGATCTCGTTGAAGGTCCATTTGACCTTGTTAACCAGAACCTGAACATTGGACTCTCTGGAGGCTATTTTAAAATAAAACGGTACAGTTCTCTAGCCAGGGAACCAGGAGTACCCTCTGAGTCTGGTGTGTTGCTGAGTTGACAGCAGCGGATTTTCACTTGTCTCCATCACCGTTACTTCACAGTTCCACTTGAAATCTAGTGCTCCCAGACGAAGACTGGGATCTCCAGAGAGAGTGGAGGAATGAAGTAGCATTAGTTCTGCTGGTTTTGAATTATTACTCCTTAGTTCTGGCTGTGAATCACAAGACAGGAGAAATGTGATCAGGAGTGATGATGCTAGTTAACAGCTAGTGAGAAATTAGGATTTCTCACTGTTCAGAGCATTTTACTTGGATTGTCTTTGCGCTCATATTTTACTCTGAGAAGTAAGTACCATTGTTTTCTCCGTAGTGAGAGAAGTGACCACAAAGGGATGGGACAGCCATGTGAGATTTAAAGCTAAGCACCCAGACTTGAGGGTTCTAGAGAAGCTGAGACCCATGAATACTTCCCTTCCCATAATCTATACTTGGGTTTATGCCAGGACTTCTGCCCCAGGCCACTCACTGACTGTGAGTTAGGGTTTCTGTTGCTGCAATTAAACACCATGACCAAAAAGCAAGTTGGAGAGGAAAGGGTTTATTATTAGTCTTACACTTCAGCGTTGCTGTTCAGTACCAAAGGAAATCAGGACAGGAACTCAAACAGGGCTGGATCCTGGAGGCAGGAGTGATGCAGAGGCCATGGAGGGGTGCTGCTTGCTGACTTGGCTCTACATTCCTTGCTCAACCTGCTATCTTTTTTTGCGGGATTGGGGACACGTTATAGGACCACCATCCTAGGATGGCACCACCCACCATGGGCTGGGCCCTACTCTATTGATCACTACTTGAGAAAATGCCTTACAGCTGGATCTCATGGAGGCATTTCCTCAACTGAGCCTCTTTTCTCTCTGATCACTCTAGCTTGTGTCAAGTTCACACACAAAACCAGCCAGTGCAACTGACCCCCTGTTAACTTGACACACAAGCACATCACAATTAAGCCACATCCCTTCCTTTATTATTAATCTCCAAGATCTCACATTAAAAAATCATAAATTTGAAAGTCCCACAATCTTTACAAAATTCAAGCACAATAAAATTTCAGTCCCTTTAAAATAACCAATCTCTTTTAAAATCCAGCCTTTTAAAATTCAGAGTCTCTCACCTGTGGGCTCCAGTAAAATGCTTTCTTCTTTCAAGAGGAAAAAAATCAGGGCACAGTCACAATGAAATAAAATCAAAACCAAATTCCAACTGCCCAATGCTGGGACCCACTCACCATCTTCTGGACTCCTCCAAAGGGGTTGGGTCACTTCTCACTGCTCTCAATATTTTTATCTTTCAATCTCCCACAGAACACTTCACAGAACCCTTAACACTCCATGGCTCTTTTAGTCCCCAAATTCCAAAGTCCTTCCACAATCCTCCCAGAAACATGGTCAGGTGTGTCACCTTGACACAGCTAGAGTCATCAGAGAGGAAGGAGCCTCAGATGAGGAAATGCCTCCATGAGATCCAGCTGTAAGGCATTTTCACAATTTGTGATCAATGGAGGAGGGACCAGCCCTTGGTGGGTGGTGCCATTCCTGGTCTGGTGGTCCTGGGTTCTCTAAGGAAGCAGATTGAGCAAGGCATGTGGAGCAAGCCAGTAAGCAGCACCCCTGTACCAGTTCCTGCCTCCAGGTTCCTGCCCTGTTTGAGTTCCTGTCCTGGCTTCCTTCAGTGATGAACAACAATGTTGAAGTGTGAGCCAAGTAAACCCTTTCCTCCCCAAGTTGCATTTTGGTCATGGTGTTTTGTTGCAGCAAAGAAACCCTAGCTAAGACGCTGATCTTTGTAGGAGAATAGATCACCTCTGACTTTGAAGGTCATTTTATTAGTCTTCTAAAACAAACACACCTGATCAGAGTTTCTACACTTGAGGGCTTCAGTCTGCTCTCATTCTGCAAGCTCTGTTGATGGTGGAGGCCCATCTCAGTTGTCTCAGTCCAGAGGCTTCAGCTAAAAGAGAAAGGCCTACCAACAGAACTTTGACTATTCCTTCCCCTCTTTAAAAGCTCAGGATCCTGGGATCTGAGTTCTCTTGTCTTCTTTATCCTTATCCGAATTCCTCTCCCTTTCCAACCTCCTCAAAAAAAGACTCGAAGCCAGTCTGAGATTGAGCAGGGCATTTAACTTACTGACCATGTACTTAACCTCTGTAACCTGTCTTTTGGTTTTTAATTAAAGGTTGTGTTTCATTGATGCTTCCAGCGATTTTAGTGCCTTATGTATTCCATGTTAACATAATGTGTTTAGAAAGCTGAGTGTAAGGCAAGTCCATTTTTAATTTATCAATGGTACCCTTAGTCTTAATATGCTTAAGCATACTTTCCTTTTGAGGGCAGAATTAATCTTTTATCAGACTTGCCGTGGATGCTGTTGATGTCGTTACTTTAGGGAAATGTTCCTGTGATTGTTTCAGAATTAATGCTGTTCACATTCTTCTATTTCCCACTGTCTGTAGTAAGAGTCACTCATACTAGAACTAATGTTAAAACAATGGATATCGTTGTTGTCTGAAATCTAACAAACATGTTTGGTTTCATTTTGGATGAAGAAAGTGAATTTAGAGTATTCATGTGTTACCATGTGTTTGGACTTTTTTTTTTATAAGTTCAACTTTAAAGAAAAATTTCACATAATTACAGAAAGATAATTTTTATATGTGGAGAAAAGTTTTCGAGATGATTGAAACAGAAATGGAGTTTCATTCTGCCTTTCATTTTTAAAGCAAAGCTAGTTAGAAGTATCCAGAACTAATACTGTAAGTTCTTTGCATCACAGGGGCCTCTGACTTTTGAATGACTTGAGAGTCACGTGGGGCTTATTAAAAGGACAGACTGTGGGGTTCCCTCCCTTTTACTTGTAAGTTTGCGGTAGTCTCCCCGAGGATGTCAGTGTACCCCGCACGGGGCTCTCCAGAGAAAGAAGACCATTAGGAGATCTTCTGTTTTCACCAAGGAAGTCTTACAGGGAGTTGACGTACATTGTTCTGAGACTGAGAAGTCCTAAGCTCTATAGTTGGTATTTTGGGGACCCAGGAGAGCATATGGTGTAGTGAAAGTCAGTCTGAAGGCAGTGGTCCAGGGGAGGACAGTAGGAATGGATGTGTGGAGTTAGGTATTGATGATCCTGCCCAGCTTTATAAGTACATTACTAATCACTGAGCTGAACCTTTAAAGGGTAAATTTTATAGCATGAAATAGTGTCAATAAAAATGTGAAGAGCAGAGAGAGGAAGAGACACAGGACAAGAATCAGAGTAGCTGTTGTCAATGTATCTTTTGTTTCTTTAAAGAAGTATGAAAAGATGGGGGATAAGGGATGTAAGGCCAAGGAAGTAATTCTTAGTCACACAGATGACATTGCAGCATGTGTGTGTGCTGATTCAGATGACCCATTGGAAAGGTTAAGGAGCACTGTGAAGCAGACTTTGATAGGTGTCAGATGATGAGTTCATGGGATACCATCTCAAGTAACTTCCTTCATGTTTCTTCCCTAGGTGACAGACCAGTCAGTGAAGGCATTTGCCGAGCACTGCCCTGAACTCCAGTATGTCGGCTTCATGGGTTGTTCAGTTACTTCCAAAGGAGTCATTCACCTCACCAAAGTAAGTACCACAGCTCTGTTTTCCTCATGTTTCTGAGTATTATGAAGGTAACTGTCACCATCAGCCATCCTCCCATTTCTAGGCAGGCACTCCAACACTGAGCTATATCCCAAGCCATCTTTCTGCTTTTTATGTAGTGGCACGACTGGCCTTGAACTCAACATGTAGCTCATATTGAGCTCATATTGAACTTGTGGCCTCCCTGCATTAGCTGTTGACTGGCAGGAATACAGACCTGTTACACTATGTTTAGTTCATTGTTTTGAAGCCATATCTTCTTCTGTTGCCCAGCTGCTCTTGACATCATAGGCTCTGAATCCTCCTCATTCTCCTGAGTTGCTGGGCTTACGGGCATTTTCCAGTTGTGCCTAGCTTTCTGGTATTGCTAAATGTAGTTGATGAGGAATAGTTGGATAACTGCAGAAGTCAGCTAGTATTTGATAAACTAAAAACCAGTTTTAGAAAACAATCTACTTTTTCAGAAATTGAATCCTTATTTTAAAATGATAAACTTTGAAAAGTTTGTTTTACATTTTCATTGCTAATACTTATAAAAACATGAGTTAATGAAACTGATATGTGACAAGAATCATTTAAATTTTTACTTAGAAAGCATTGCATATAGATGATGCTTTGAGTTTCAACTACTCTTTCCTCACAGTGTCCTAGGAGCATTTGCTTTACAAAGGGAGTGTGGTCATTACGTTGACTAATCTGAATATATAAAGTGAAAAGAGACTGTATGTCCCAAATTTGCCTGGTACCTCAGAGCTCACTTACAACTACACATATATTTTAGAAATGATGAAGGTCCTAGCTTCTTTGCGGTAGCTTTTCATTTCTCCCCTGGTGATAGTTAGGAGCTAATTCTTACATCCATGTGATGGAGAGAGAGGTTACTGTAAAATACCTGTGTACTGCCTTTCTTGTGTGTTGTGTAGCTTTAACTCATACCACTCTGTGCTTGGAAAAGGAGCGCTGGTGTTGCCTTTTGACTTGATAGCAGAGTAACCTGTCCTTCACTTTTTCTCATACTGATTACAAAGCCGTTGCATGGCAGCCCAATGATGAAATAAATAGGGAAGATCGAAGCTCTCTTTATGCTTCATCTGTTTGGGTCTCTTCAAGGTTCCCACTTAGTGAGTCATGCTGCTTCCCTTTCAGGAAAAAGAACAAATGTTTCTGAGTTACGTAAGACTGTGCTGGTGGGGGCAGCAAGTAGGCGCCAGAGCTCCCTCGTCACCTCCAGTTTGGTCCTTGGCTCTGCCACTTACTAACTTAAGCAGGCCAATTACTTTTCAGTCTGTTAACTAAGGCAGTATTGGGCAGGTGCTTTCCTCAGTATTGAGTCCACAGTAGGAGTGAAATAAATGGTCATTATTACTATCAAAGTAAATTCTACTCTATGCAAATTGCTAGAAAATTAGTGCAAACTTCGGTTCAAAAAATCAAATCACCGTTCTTATTTAGTGTGTCTTAAAGAAAGAGTCTGCGGGCATATTGTGTCTGATGAAATGACTGATGAGGCTTAATTGTGTTCTGAGGACCAGAGCCTAGAGCTAGAGGAAAAGATATGCGCTTATATTTTCAATTATTGATCTACCAGAACATCTAGTATAACTGAGACCATATGTAACCACATATTTTTATTCATTCCCTGTAACCTTGGCCTGAAAATCTTGAGATGAATGTTTTTCTAGTCCCTTCTAATGCTGCATGTAGAAATGCCATGGGATGAACAGATTGTGCACAACTGTTACAACAACCATTTGTGGGATTTTTATGATCACTCAAAATTGTGCTCACTAAAGACAAACAAGATTACCAGATGACTTTGTCCTCCCTGAGTATTTGAGATGGCTCCAAATTCTGTTTGGTGATATTTAAAAGAATTATTATCTGTGATAAAATAACAGCTACAGTAAATGTATGGCTGGAAAGTTTCATTTGCTGGGAAGGTTCTTCTGAAGTTTATAGCAAGGGTTTTTGGTGTGGCCTGCTAACAGGTGGAGACTTCTAGACTCCTATTAAAGCTAGTCCATAGAGTTCTCTATACAGTGTATTCACTTAGATGGAAATTGACTTGTGGTATAGTGATGGTTACTTTTTTGTGCTCAAATGAGAGCTAAGTGGTGTTGTGTAGTGAGCATGCCAATCTTTTGTAAAGCTATGGAAGTCAAGTTTTATGAAACTCAAGCTTTACGCTTAACATCTTTGCCTTCTGCTAGTGTTTTTAACCAATTACTAATATATTCATAAAACGTTGGTAAATATATCAATATATCAAGTGCCCCTTAAAATTGTGTTTTCTTTGTTATAATATGTAATTTTTAATGCAATGATTTGGGACATGTAAAATATCATGTTGAGAGTAGTCACCTTAAATATGTTTACTTTTGACATGATTTTAAAAGTCTCTTTTAACATATGGTTTTGCATTTTACAAATTAAGGTAAATGGCATAAAATCACTATACATTAATTCCCGTGTAGGAAGCCACACACTTGGATTAAATGATCTATTCTTAGATTAATAATTTCTTGTACCTTAAAGAAGCAAAGGATTTAGAAGTTGTTGGGGTGGCGAGACTGTGAAGTTACTTAGCACAACTAAGAAGTGTCACATATTTTAATACATTAGTAAAGAAAATTGGGCCATCGTGACTCTTTAACTTAAGCAAAGGGCCAGAGGGCAAAAGACTGGGACCAAATGGAAGACTATTGTTATCCTACTGCCCTGTGCACCTTGGTTCAGTTCCACTTTGAAATCTCAGTCTTACCTGAGCTCTTAACTTCCTTTGTGATGATTGTTTCCACAAATCAGGAGAGTCTGCTAACGTCAAACAGTATCACCTAGGAAACTGTCTTCCTAAACTTCTTTACCATGTCAGTGAGAGTCAGGCTGAGAAAGCTTGTCCACCGGACTGTGTTTGCAAATGTCCAGTTAGATAAGGTAAGAGCTGAGGCTCCATGTAAACCTGAGTGCCAGCAACTCTCCCGCAGCAGAACTGGCCTCTGCCACAGTAGTTGGGTTTGTCACTTGTAAATATGAAGTGTCTTTCTCTTGCTCCCTTTAAAAACAAATCCAGGAAATGAACGTGTACAGTTAGTTACCCCCTCCTGCTCAGATCGAGTGCTTCCCTATCACTTGTTACTAAAGCAGCTTCAGGGAACATGGCAGAGCACTCAAAATTCCCAGGAGGTGACTGCTACTGGTTTAAGTTCAAATGCTTAGAGTAAGAAAAAGAGAACTCACTGAAAGGCATTCAAACACATCAAACATGTAGACACTGTGGGTTATAATGACACAGACAGTGCTCGATCCTTCCCCTAAAGTGTTATAGCAGGGACCAACCCTTCAACAGACAGGATACAGGAAAAATACTTCAAGTACCGCATGGTGGAGCACGCCTTCAATTCTTACACTCAGGAGGCAGAGGCAGGCAGGTATCTGTGAGTTTGAGACCATGCTGGCCTACATAGTACCAGCACAGCCAGGGCTAAGTAGAGAGACCCTGTCTTTTTTTTTTTTTTTTTTTCATTCTGGATACCAGTCAACAGAGAACAATGATCCCTGAGATTTGAGAAACTGACAGGAACCTGCCGCGATTGTCTCAGAGGACTTGACCGAAGGATTTCCAGATGGCAGCTCAGGGAAGGGGAGCATACAGAGAGCAGTAAACTCTGTGAGGTGACAGAGCAAACAGTCCAGGGGATCAGCGGATCTCAGGGAGTGCTGCTGTGGAGAGAACTCCAGGGAGAATGCCCTCTGCTCACCCAGCCTCCCACAGTCTCTGAGTAAGGAGCTGGACTGAAAATGAAACCACGTGTTTCAGATGTCCTCTGATGCTGCTAACTAATTACTTAGGTAAATGAGCAGAACTAAATGCCTGCGTAAGAAAAGAAGAATGTTCTCTAATCAGTGAGCTCAGTTTCCATTTAATGAAATGAGAAAGAATAGCAGACTGGAATCCCAAGTATGCAGAAGAAAGAAAGCGGTAAAAATGCAAGTAGAAATTAGCAAAATAGAAAACCAATAACGAAACCTGTACTGGCTGGTTTTGTGTCAACTTCACACAAGCTAGTGTCAGCAGAGGAAGGAGCCTTAGCTGAGGAAATGCCTCCATGAGATCCAGCTGTAAGGCATTTTCTCAATTAGTGATCAATGGGGGAGTGCACAGCCCATGGTGGGTGGGGGCCATCCCTGGGCAATTGTTCCTGGGTTTTATAAGAAGATGGGAAAGCAAGCCATGGGAAGCATCTCCCTTTTATGGCCTCTGCATCAGCTCTTGCTTCTGGGATCCTGCCCCGTTTTGAATTTCTGTCCTGACTTCCTTTAGTCATGAACAGCAATGCTGAAGTGTAAGCTGTTCCTTCCCAACTTGCTCCTTGGTCATGGTGTTTCCTTGGAGCAACAGGAATCCTAACTAGGACAAATTGGGACCGGCATAGTGGGGTACTGCTGTGACAGACCTGACCGTGTGTTGGGGAGGACTGTGGAAGGACTTTGGAACTTTGGGCTAGAAGAGCCATTGAGTGTTGAGAGCTTAGTGAGATGCTCTTTAGGAACTTGGGAGATATGAATGTTGAGAGAAGTACAGAAAATAGGCCTGGCTTGCACAGTTTTAGAGGGAAGTTTAAAGACTATCTTTAGGGCCATTTGTTATTTTGAATTAAGGTCCTGTGGTTCTGGTCAGCTGGTGCTGAAGAATCAGCTGTGATTGACAAGATACCAGAACTACTAAAGTGAAATTTTACTTTGCTGGGATACTTGATGTTGATCAGCTGGCACTAAGAAATTATCAGTGATTAAGAAGAGACCAGCATCACTGAGGTGAAATCTTCTGGGACGTGTTTCCTGAGAGCACAGAGAAGCTGTGTTCTAGAGGCAGCCAAGGTTGTACCTCGTGCTGACATCTGGACTTGGGAAAAGCTGGCTTTTTTTATTACAGAGATGGAATCTTGTCTGATTGATTGAAAAGGGAAAGAAGATGAAAGTAACAATATCCAGACCTGTAGCAAGTGGCATAGACCTCAAAGGAGTGGGAAGAGTGGTATTAGGAATAAACGTGTGCATGTGAATGGGGCAGTGTGGAGGAAAAGCTTTATCTGTAAGCACAGAGTAGCAAAGCTCACCCAGGAAGCACATCCACCATGAGCTGGCAGCCCTCGCTACCTGGGTCCATGAGACAGAGGATCATTAGTTGACCAGGAATTGAGTGCCAGCTGGTCAGCAAGGCAAGGCTGTTGTTCCTGGAAAGGAGAAAAAACGGGCCATAGATGACCAAAAGTTCTTCGTAAAGAAGTTGCATTTTTACTTAAAAACCTTTTTGCTAAGAGTATTCTAAGTGTAGGTGGGTTGATAGTGAACTCCACCAAGGATTTAAGAGAGAAGAAACCAGTTCAGCATGACTGCTGTGGAAGTGAGTCTGCCATTCCCTTCTCAGGAAAATCTGATAAAGACTTTACAAGGTAAGAATGTTACATGTCACTGCCTGTCATGAATAGAGGTTCAGCCAGGTCTTGTGGCACACTCCTTTAATCCCAACACCCAGGAGATAGAGACAGGGGAGTCCCTGAGTTTGAGTCCAACCTGGTCTACAGAGAGAGTTCCAGGACAGCCAGGGCTAAAAAACCCTGTCTCAAAAAACATTCAAACAAACAAACAAAAAAATGAATTGGAAAAATACCTACTATACATTTAATAGTGATTAATACCAAAATTTATAAAAACTGAAAAATGAGAAAAGGATTAACCTAATTTTTAAAACTGGTAAAGCACTTGAGTAAATATTTTAAAGAAGACGCATAAATGGCCAAAGGCTTTATGTTTATCATAAAAAATCATCAGAGAAATGTGTGTTAAAGTTGTAATGAGATACTACCCCATACTTGCCAGAATGGTTATTATGGAGAAGTTAAAAGATAAGTGTTAGTAAGATATATATGGACAGAAGTGAACTTTATATATAACTGATGGTAATTTATATTAGGATAGCATTACATAAAAGAGTATGGAGGGTTCTCAAGGAAATATCAAAATTACCACGTGATCAGTTATCCAGAAACTGAATTTAGTATGCTGAAGAGATCTTCTCACTCCCATACTCCTTATAGCATTATTCACAGCACCAGAATATGGAAACCACATGAGTGTTAGCAGATGGAGGGGTAAAGATCATGAAGTCCACACCGCCACCTTGCTCCATACCCAGACTTCCGTGTCCTCCTCCAGGGTTCAGTGTGTTCTCATCACAGTAATGCCAACACAGGACCAAGCCAGCATCTTCCCTACCAGTCCTGTGGAAATGCTTGCCCGTGAGAATTACCTAAATGAAAAGAACAATCATCATTAAAATTAAAACACAGGAAACGTTATGTCAAAGAATTCACGGAGTTTAAAGAAGACACAGAGAAACAGTTCAATGAAACGAAGAAAGAGTATAAGGAGAATAAATGCCTGATTGGTGCCCAAGAAAACACAAAGTCTGACGGAAATGACAAAGATGATAAAGGCCGTGAAAATAGAACTCAGTAAAGAGCAACATTGGAGTGGACTCAACCCGAAGTAAAGATTGAATTGAAAAACCCAATAACTCACCTAGAAATTCCAAAGGAAAGCCTTAAAAGTGAATGAATCAGGAAGATGGAATGTTGGGTCTTGAAGGTTAACTGGAGGATCTAGACCAAATAAGCAAGGAACATGAACAATTAAAAAACAAAACCACACACACAGGAAAGGAACACACAGGAAATATGGGACATCGTGAACAAAACAAGCTTTCCAAGTATAGGCATAGAAGAGGAAGAAGAATCCCAAGTCAGTGGCATAGGCCAGATCTTCAGCAGAATCATAGAAGAAAACTCTCCTTAACTAAGGAGAAAGACACACCCATACAGATGCAAGAAGCACACAGAACACCAAATAGACAAAACCAGAAAGAAAATCCCCACAGCATATCATAGTTAAAACAGTAACTACATGTAACAAAGAGAGTGTATTGAAAGCTCCTGTCACGTATACAGGAAAACCCATCAGAGTAACAGTTGACTTCTCAAAGGAAACTGAAAACCAAAGAGCCCGGAGCATTCCAAGTCCTAAAAGACAGACAGCCAATCTAAAATAATATATCCAGCAAAATTATCTGCCATGATTGAAGGAGAAAGGCATTTTTTCCATGACATAAACAGCCTAAGAAATCTGTCTCCAACTCACCAAACCTAAGAAAAATAGAGGAAATATTATGTGGAAAGAATGTGCATAGCAGAGAAACTGTGGGAAGAAATATGAAGCCATAGTTATGAAAACAGAATACCACTGAGAACACAACAACCCAAATCAACAATTCAGTGACCACAACACGCACATTTCAATAATAACTTCAAATATCTGTGGCCTCAATTCTCCAATCAAAAAACACAGACTGACTGAATAGATCAGAAAACAGAATCCATCTATCTGCTGCCTCCAAGAAACAGTATAGTTTTTTTTTTAAAAGATTTATTTATTTTATGTACATGAGCGCTCTATCTGCATGTCTGAGTTCATGCCAGCAGCGGGCACCAGATTTCACTATAGATGGTTATGAGCCACCATGTGGTTGCAGGGAATTGAATTCAGGACCTCTAGAAGAGCAGCAGGTGCTCTTAACTGCTGAGCCATCTGTCCAGCCCGAAACAGCATAATCGTAAAGATAGGCACTGTTTTAGAGTAGAAGGATGGACAAAAGTTCTGTAGTCAAATGGCATCAGTTAGGAAGCAGGCATCTTTATCCTAACATGACAAAATAGACTTCAAACTACAACTAATCAGAAGAGAACAAGAATGACATTTCATTCTGATCAAAGGAACAGCTAATCAAGAAGACATTCCTGTAGATGTAACCAACCGTTTTATTAAATAAAAAACGCAGAACCAATGCAAGGAAGAAAGCCAAGAGGTCAGAGCTAAGAGCTAAAACCTTACCCTTCCTCTTGCGGTGGTCCTACCTCTCCGAATCAGCAGCACCTCCTGTGTTAAATTCCTTATATAGAGTTTCTGTTCTGCCTTCTCATTGGTTGTAAACCCAACCACATGACCGCCTCATCACTGCCTGTCTGTATAGACCTCCAGGTGTTCCATGGTTGGTATTGAGATTAAAGGCATGTGTATCCAATGCTGGCTGTATCCCTGAACACACAGAGACTTACCTAACTCTGCCTACCAAGTGCTGGGACTACAAGTGTACGCCACCACCGCCTTGCTTTCCTATGGCTTGCTAATAGCTCTGACCCCCAGGCAGTTTTATTTATTAACATACAAATAACATTTAAGTACAAAAGAAAATATCACCATACATTCCTATCCTAAACATATATGCATCAAACTAAGGAATGCCCAAATTCACTAAAATCTAGTACTGGAATTAAAGCACAGATTAACACTAATCTGTTAATAGGTGTTTACTGCTATAGTTGGAGCTGTGAGGAATCTAAATACATTGTTAATATATATAATGGAGTTTTTTGTCTGAATCTGTCAAATGTTAATGGACTAGACATTGTTAATGTAATTCTTGACTGTATATATTGTATATACTTATGGGATAGTTTTTTTTGTATTAGTTATAAGCTTTTTTAAAATTTTAGACAAAAAAAGGGGAAATATTTTTCCCAAAATATTGTGTACCCCAATAACTTATCTGGGGGGTCAGAGAACAGAACAGCCATAATATTAAACATAGAGGTTGGGCAGTGGTAGCACATGCCTTTAATCCTAGCGTTCCAGAGGCAGAGATCCATCTGGATCTCTGTGAGTTCAAGGCCACACTGGAAACAGTCAGGCATGGTGACTCACGTCTTTAATCCCAGGAAGTGATGACAGGAAGCAGAAAGGTATATAAGGTGTGAGGACCAGGAACTAGAGCCTGGTTAAGCTTTTAGGCTTTTGAGCAGCAGTTCAGCTGAGACCCATTGGATGAGGACTCAGAGGCATCCAGTCTGAGGAAACAGGATCAGCTGAGGAATTGGCAAGGTGAGGTAGCTGTGGCTTGTTCTGCTTGTCTGATCTTTCAGCGTTCACCCCTGGGTTTGTTTTTATTAATAAGACCTTTTAAGATTCATCTACATCTAGGAATCTAAAACTGAGGCAGATTAAAGTCTCGTGCATGGCTAACTTTATTAAGAGCATCAGACAGTTTATACTCTGAGGATTAAGAGTCACATGAGTAAAGTGTCTAATCAAAAGGATAAACTGCACAAACCAGTAACAATAGCCAGTTGTGATAAAAAATTGAAAGCAAACTCACTCTTACCTGCTGTACCTGGCAAGGGCACGAAACCACATTCTGAGAACAGTTCCATGATTTTGAAAACAACTAATATCACAGGACTTGTCCTGTCTTGTTTTCTTGGAATTTTCTCCCAAACACACAGAATTCTCCTTGCTGACTCCGTTCTTGGACTGTGTTCCAACAGTGACTTCATTACCCCACTTTGTTTAATAGACAAGTCATCTGGACAAAAAAATGAATAACTCAGAATTCACTGACCCCGTACAACAAATGGATTGAGCAGAATAGTCTATCCAAACACCAAGGAATACACATTCTGCTCAGTACCCCATAGGAGCTCTTCTGAAATAGATAACATCGTAGAACACAAAGCAAATCTTTACAGATTCAGGAGGATTGAAAGTACTTCTTGTGTCTGATGTGACCACAATGCAATAAAGCTCAGTTTGCAGAAGACAAGTTCCTTGTAACTACACAAACTCAGGGAGATTAAGCAACTCATTACTAAATGGTGGATAGGTCAAACAAGAAATCAAGAAAGTAATGAAAACTTCTGGAACTATGAAAATGAAAGCACAACACAGCAAACCTCTGGGACACACTGAAAGAAAGTTCACAAGGGAAATGTTTAATTCTAAATGCTTACCTTAAAAAATAAACACAAGCACAAATAAATGAGTATTCCATGAAGCTGGAAAAAATATGCAAGAAATGGATGATTTTCTAGATTCAGCTAAACAACCAAAATTAATCGAGAAATTCAACAGCTTAAACAGACACAAGTGCAGAGATTGAAATAATAGAAAAAAGAAAAGTCTAGGACCAGATGGATTCACAGCAGAATTCTCCTGGGCATTTAAAAAATTATAGTCATTCCTTCTTAAACCCTTAAAAAAAAGTAAAATAAACAGAAGGAACACTTCCAAACTCTTTCTATAAAGCCAGTATCACTTTAATATCCAAACTAAATACACAGAGAGAGACAGAGACAGAAAAAATATTACAGGCTAATATCGTCAATGAACATAGACTCAAAAATACTCAATAAAACACATGGGGCCAGAATACAGACAGACATATATCAAAAAGATTATCCACATGACAAAATTGTCATTAGCCCTGAAATTCAGGGCTGGTTCAACATACACAAGTCAATACATGGAATAAGCCACATAAATGGACTTAAAGACAAAAATTACTTAATCACCCCAATAAATGCAGAAAAAGCCATTGATAAAATCCAACATATCTTCATGATAAAAGAGAATGTTGGGCAAGAGGGCACATACCTCAGTATAATAAAAGCCGTATACAGGAAACCCACAGCCGATATCATCCTAAATGGGGAAAAGCTTGAAACAATCCGACCGAGGTCAGGAGCTAGACAGGGGTGGTCACTGTCCGCACTAGTTTTCAACATTGCACTCAAAGTACTAGATGGAGCAATGATGCAAGAGAAGGAAACTAAAGCGCTACAAATAGGTGAAGAAAGTGTCAAACCATCCCTGTTTGCAGATAATAGAGATCACAAAAGTTTTACCAGAAAACTTCTAGAAATGATAAATTCAACAATGTGGCAGGATAAAAAATCAACTTGCAAAACAGAAACAGTTTTTCTATACACCAACAACAAACATACAGAGACGGAGGTCAGGGACAAATTCTCATTCACAGTAGCCTCAAAGAAAATAAAACATCTAGAGGTAAATCTAACCAAGGAAGTGAAGGAACTCTACAATGAAATCTTGAACCCTCAGAAGAAACGGAGAAAGACAGTAGAAAATGGAAAGACACTTCTCAGTCATTGGTTGGTAGAATTAACATTGTAAAAATGACCATTCTACCAAATGCAGATTCAGTGCAATTCCATTAAAATCTGCATCTCATTCTTCCCAGAAATAGAAGAAAACAACCCTAAATTTCATATGGAACCACAAAAGACCCCAATAGCCAAAACAATCTTGAGTGTGGGGAAATGCTGGAAGAATTATAATTCCAGATCTTAAGATATATTACAAAGCCATAGTAATAAAAACAGTATGGTGTTTTCATAAACACAGACATGTAGACCAATGGAACAAAAGCAAAGATCCAAACATGAGCACATTTTATAACTATAAAACAATACTTGAGAAAGACGTCAACAGAGATCTAGAAAACAACCAACAATAAAAGCTAGCGGGCAAGTGGAGCATAGGGAACCTTAGCTCACTTCTGGTGGGATTGCAAACTGGTGCGGCCACTGTGGAAATCAGTGTGGAAAATCTTCTAAAAGCTAAATATAAATCCGTTATACGACCCAAGTATTCCTCTCCTTGGCATATGCCCGAAGGACCTGACATAATACTCCACAGATATTTGCTCTGCCATGTTCATTGCTGTTGTATTCACAATAGCTCCAAAGTGGAAACAACCCAAATGTTCTACAATTGATGAGTGGATAAGGTAAATGTGGTACAAATGGACTGTGGAATACTATTAAGCAGCGAAGTAAAATGAAATCATTAGCTTTACAGGTGAATGAATTGAACTAGAAAAGAGCATATTGAGTGAGATAACCAGAAAGACAAACGTCGCATCTCGCTTACTGGAGGCTCCTCCTTGTACATCTTCGGATGTGAGTACGTAGCTTGCAGTAAGGACAGAGCTCAGCAAAGTAAAATGAAGCCTTTGCCAGGATAGAGGGATTCAGGAACAACAGAGAGACGATTAAGAATACAAGAGATCTGATAAAGGAAATTGGAAAAAGGGGGTCTCCTCAAGGAGGAGGAGGGAGATAAATGGGAATAACAGGATTCAAGTAATCTGATTGGGCAAAGGAAGGGCTCCTTAGAGAAGATGTGTTGCTGGCGCTGTGGCTGTGGTCCCGCTGGCCCTGACACCCGGGGCAGTGGGTGAGAGGGCGTAGAGGCAAGGAAGTTGCAGTCAAGCTCGTTTAGTAAACAAAAGGCTGGGGGATATATGTGGGGCTGTTGGCAGGCTTTTGCTTCTAGCTGCCATGGTGTTTCTTGGTTGGCCCTGGGCTTCACGTCATCATTTTTCAGTTTGGAGCTTATGGGTCAGGTTTCCTCTGGCCAGAGCGCTTGTTGTGCATGCCATAGCTCATTGTTTGCTTAAGGTGTGGCCCAGTGCTTCGGCCTTACTGGCCTCAAAGAGGGAGAGAGGTAAATACAGGAGAAGGAGGGAGTTCTGCAAAATAACAATATGGCTGTCTGAAAAAGTCACAAAGTTTCATACCACTAGCTATTTACAAAAAAAAAAACCCCAAAAACCCCCCAAAAACAAAAACAAAACCACACACATAAACAAATAACCCCCCTGAAATTGAAAACACACATAATTCGGTGTATAAATATACGTATATAGTTTTAATGAACTTTTCTCATATGGCCTGACGGCACTCCAGTACCAGATATGAGGTGCCCTCTTGAGTTGTTGGTCAGGGCTGTCTAAGAGACTCCCAAAACATACAGCTTACTGCTGTTCTTTTGGTTACCCTCCAAGAGGTGGAAGGTAATTCCCTATTGCTGAAGACACAGTGTACTTCATAACCAGGGCCCAGAAGTCCCTGAGCTGGTACTGACCTGAATGCCACCTCCCTGAGGGCTGACTTTTATGGTACCAGAAGGCACCATGCAAGATCCAAAGAAGGAAGTAAACAACAGTCTCATCCAGCCGTCCACTTTGAAATACATCGATGACTGGTATGGCATAACACCCTACAGGTACAGGAGTGGTACCCATGCCTTGGTGGTAACCAGTGGCTCTCTACCTAAGCTGAAGCCCGGCTCAGCAAGAGGGAGACCGTGCCTTGAAATTTAGATAACTACTCAGTGCTGATGAAATCATGGTTGTTGAGGGAAATCTACAACCACTAATTTACAAAGCTTACATATCCCTAACAACAGTCTGTAAACATTTGTCCTTATACACACAGGTAATTGTAATCTTCACCTCTCATCAAGGAAATTTGCTTTGCAACAGATTGAGTCTACTACAGAAAACCACAATCAATCAATACGCAGAGTTGTAGAGCCCACTCCCAATGAATACATACACAAAACATTACTGCATCCAAGGGAACATTGAGAAAGAAAGGGTGGAAAGACAGAGGAAGAGAATTGCGGTTTGCTGAGATATTGTGTCTCCCTAGTAATATAAGAAGATATTGTGTCTCCTAGTAATATAAGAAGTTACACCCGTAAGTGTACATGTAACATTATAAATACTCGACAGGTTATATTTGTGTGTGTGTGTGTGTGTGTGTGTACATACATACACAAAGCCAGCATATCCCTAACAATAATCTATGAACATTTGTCCTTATACCCACAGATAATTGTATTCTTTACCACACACACACACACACACACACACACACACATGCATGCAATACGAATTGATGGAAAAGGAGGCCGTGAATTTGAAAGAAGGTATGGAGGTGTATATGGGAGGGTTTGGGGGAATAAAAGGAAAGGGAGAAGTGATGTGATTTAATGATGTGATTTGAACTAATAAATTAGGGAGTAGATTGCGTATACCAGGGTTTAGGGATATCAGGCGGATGCTGGCCAAAGAATCTAAAAGATTGGATGAATTATTGGAGAAGATTTAGGCAGAGCAGCTGAATTATTTGGATCTTCATTGAAGTAGAACAACTTTGAAAACACTTACCGGGGTTTCCTGAGAAAACTCAGATGTTATCTGTCCATTGGATATTAGGAGATTAATGTTAACTGTGTGATTGTCACATATTTGTTACAATTTTAAAACTCTTAATGATAAGAGGTGCACACTTGGGTATTAGTGAAATGACACAAAATTAGGGAATTACCTATAAGGAGATTAAGAAGAAAGAAGTGGATAGGCATATAAGGAAATAAATGTGATAAAGTAGTGATAATTGAGCTGGGTTAAATAACATTGACTGTTATTTATTTGTTTACAGTATGCTGTTTTTATTTGAAAATTTCTATACTAAAATAAATTGTAAGGATCATAAAATTAAAACTTCAGGTGATAATCTAAAATTAAAGAATTGTACTAATCAAGATTATAGTTTTAATGACTATATAATGACATGAAAATGTGTAGGATAATGATTAAAGTAGGTATCAGTATACAGATTAAGTTAAAAATTGGCTATCCCGATAGAGTCTGACATGTCAACATGTGCCTGGAGTACAACATGGGACCCTGGACTCCAGAGTGTGTGTCATAGACCTATAGTGAAGCTGTTAGTCCACACCAGCTCACAGATGACTTTAGCCAGTTGTTAACATGAAGTCGGCATTAAGGAAGATATTCAAGAATTTTGCCCAAAGGTTATTGTTATAACATTGTTATATGAAAATTATCATTCTCTATGAGTTAGAAGTAGGAATTTATTTCCTTACATTGTGAATATGTATTAAAGTTGGACGACTGATTAGTAGTGTTTATTGCATTTTGTCTTACTGGTTTTTTTCAGTTATTCAGTTTATTAATAAATTTGATTAATTTTGTGGGATTTGCTAAATACAGGTTGAGTTGAGTTTGGGTTTAAAAACCAGCTTTCCTTGGGAAGAGATCCAAAACCTAAAGAAAACACCCAAACTTCTGATATTTTCTTTGACCATAGTCACATTTAAAGAAGTTGAAAAATAAGTTAGAAAAAAACTTATTTTTAAAAGTGCTTAGGGTTGAAAATATGAACTGTTTCTTAAAGGAAAACAAAATTGATTTTTTTCAGTCGATTTAACATAAGTAACGGAAAAAATGATCATTCATGCAGCTAACTCAATTTTTGTCTTCCTTTTCTTGTTTATTCAGAGACCAGAAATGAAAGATGAACTTTCTTGTCTTTTTAAGTTTCCAAACAACTGGTCACTTTTAGTGTCTTATTCTAATAATAGAATGTACTGCTTCAGTACTTAGAGGGTGGTACTATCTGTTAGCCAGAGATGATTACTTCATTTGTTTCTGGTAAGTTATATGTGCCTGAATGATGTTTTGAGATGTAGAAAATATGTTCTTAAATTGCTCTGAAGTATGTCCTCATCGTATCGCCCAGCGAGTACGAGGAAGGGCATCTTCTGGCTTGCCATGTTTTCCCTTGTAAGACAGAAGCTGAGTTTGAGACAATGGGGGTGGTTCTGTAGACCTGGTAAGAGCTCTTAATTGACTTTTTTCTTAAAGTTTGCAGAGCGCAGCAGACTTATTTATCACCGTCATCAAAGCTAACGGTACGGCTGCCGATTAGCTGCAGCGGGCCAGTCATCTCGTCTGTCTGCCTTGCTTTCCTCAAGATGCTGATGACTGTGCCGTTCATCTACTTTACGTTATGGAAGGAAGGGTGCTTAGCTTTATGTAAAGACTTGAAAAATTGGATAAAGTGAAAGAATTTCATAATGACCTACAAAAGTTTCTTAGACCTCTACTTCTAGCTACTTCATGAAAAGAGTAAAATAACTTTTAAGACAAACATTATTAAAAATGTTAAGCCTCATTTTCTGCCCAGTGTCACTGCTGAATGTTGAGATTCATAACTACGTTGCTCCTCATTGCTATATTCTTTCCTTTCCCTGCTCATCCCTTAAAGATCTGTAATGATTTGTTAAGTTAACACAGTGCACAGCTGAGATGAGTTGCCCAGTGGTGATATACAAACAGGGGGTTTACTCTTCTAGTTTCTTACTTTTTTCCAAATTAGTGACTGATTTTTATTTTTTCCAGGAAGGTGCAGTAATTGGTCACATCTATTGTTTTCACTCCGCTAAGTGGTACATCTGCTCTGTGGTACTACTCTTCACATTTTATAACTCTGTTCCTCATACTCTAGCTGTAATATATTTATTTGTGCTACATTTTCATTTCAGCCACAGAAATAGCAAGATGTGTCAGTGTGACACCAGTAAAATAAATGACTTCATCTTTCAAATGGACTGACCTAGGCAAGTCCTAAGGAATAAAATGAAGAAGTGAGCTGTGTGGCCCCTCCTCTTTGATACATTGTTACTTCAGGTTTAACGGAAATATATAAACATAGAGTGAGGAGAGCTGATGGGACAGTTTCGAAGGGCTGTGCTGAACTATTGGCATTATACTTTAAATATTATTTTACTGTGCTTATATTATCTCCCATTCATTCTTTGTGAATTCACTTGTTATGAATTGTGAATTTTGTTGTAAATAGCTTTATAAGGAGGATTTCAGCATTACTTCATTAGATCTCAAACACATGAGGTCAGTCTTTATCTAAGAATATATTGCGAGATATTACCTCCAACTATTTTTTATTTTTTAAGGTTAATTCATATTGTTGTAATGGAAATTTTATTTGAGGACCAGTGTGATTCTGTTGCACTTCTCTTTTGATTTGTAAAGTAGTGGTGTTGAAATGCATGACGTCCCCCTAATAAATCAGTAGACTATAACTGCCTGCATAAAGAAATTAGACTTGGGGCTCATCGATAACAACTTAGTAATGTAGTCAGGAAGTGTACTATTGAGAATAGGGTGAATACATTTATTACTTTGAAGTAAACATTGTGAAGTATTGAATTAAATAGAATCTACTTGTTTTAAAACGTGATTTATTTTAAAACATTGACAGTTAGTCACTTGATAGTTTGGATGATTTGTCTTAGTATTCTGTTTGTAACTGACTGTCTCAATTTTAAGTAATACATTAATTATCTGGGGTAGGCTCTGTCAGCTTTAGGGAAGCTCCTGTCTGTGTACTTGCTGCATATGCATTCATAAAAGTATTCACAATATGGCTCTATAGAGCTAAACAGAGAATTCTCAACAGAGGAAGCTCAAATGGCTGAAAGACATTTAAGGAATTGCTCAACATCCCTAATCACCAGGGAAGTGCCAATCAAAATGACTCTGAGATACCACCTTACACCCATCAGAATGGCTAAGATCAAAAACACTGAAGACAGCTTATGCTGGAGAGGATGTGGAGCTAGGGGAACTCTCCTCCACTGCTGGTGGGAATGTAAGCTTGTACAGCCACTTTGGAAATCAATATGGCGCTTTCTTAGAAAATTGGGAATCAATCTCCCCCAAAACCCAGCTATACCACTCTTGGGCATATACCCAAGGAATGCTCAATCATACCACAAGAGCACATGCTCAGCTATGTTCATATCAGCATTGTTTGTAATAGCCAGAACCTGGAAACAACCTAGATGCCCTTCAACTGAAGAATGGATAAATAAACTGTGGTACATATACACAATGGAGTACTACTCAGCAGAGAAAAACAATGACATCATGAAGTTTGCAGGCAAATGGATGGATCTAGAAAAAATCATCCTGAGTGAGGTAACCCAGACTCAGAAAGACAAACATGGTATGTACTCACTCATAGGTGGATACTAGATGTAAAGCAAAGGATAACTAGACTGCTACTCACAACTCCAGGGAGGCTACCTAGTAAAGAGGACCCTAAGAAAGACACAGGGATCATCCAACGACAGAGAAATGGATGAGATCTACATGAGCAAACTGGTCATGGGGGGCGGTAATGAAGGGCAAATTTGGGGGAAAGAGAGCTTAGGGGAGCGGGAGAGCCCAGCTGGATCAAGAACAGAGAGGGAGAACAAGGAAAGAGATACCATGATAAAGATCACATGGGAATAGGAAGAAGCAAAGTGCTAAAGAGGCCCCCCAAAATCCACAAGGATACCTCCACAATAGACTACTGACAGTGGTTGAGAGAAAACCTGAACTGATCGACTCTGATGATCGGATGTCTGAACACCCTAACTGCCGTGATAGAACTCTCATCCAGTGACTGATGGAAGTGGATGCAGAGATCCACGGCTGCGCTCCGGGAGTCTAATCGGCGAGAGAGAGAGGAGGGATTGTATGAGTGAGAGATGTTGAGAACATGATTGGAAAAAGCACAGGAAAAAATAGCCAAACTAGTGGAAACACATGAACTATGAACCAATAGCTGAGGAGCCCCCATGGAACTGGATCAGGCCCTCTGGATAAGTGAGACAGTCGATTAGCCCGGGATCTGTCCTCAGTGCATGAGCTGGCTGTTTGGAACCTGGGGCCTATGCAGGGACACTTTGCTTAGCCTGGGTGAAGGGAGGAGGGAACTGGACCTGCCTGGACTGAATCTACCAGGCTGAGCTGAATCCCCAGGGGAGTCCTTGCCCTGGAGAAGGTGGGAATGGGGGGTGAATTTGGGGGAGGATGGGAGGAGGGAGGATGGGAATCCGTAGCTGATATGTAAAATTAAATTAATTATAAAATAAAAAAATATTCACAATACACTCCAAAGGATCATGTGTTTCTTATAATTGTAACACTATGTTCAGTTTATAATGATTGTCCAGAGTATACTCCAAGATCTGAAAGAGTTCCTAGATACTGAAAAGAACAGTTACCTTGTGTCTCTGTTGTTCTTTCAAGAGGAGAATTACCTTTCTTTGATGTCTCCATGTGAGTCAGAAGTTAACTTACATGGGAGAGTGGGACGTTCAGACATTTACACGTGAAATCTCAACAGTGAACCGGATTCTGGCCTCTGTGTCATTATTCATTATCTTCCAAACAGTGATGCTTGGGTTTGCCTTTGGTTCTGAGCTCCATGTTTGTTAGACTTGCCAGGAAATGGAGGCCACTAGAGAAAGCCTGTAGGGCAGCTGTGCTTCTCGAATTGCTTGGCAGCCAAGAGGTGCCTTGGTTGTTTACACAGAAGCTGTTGATCAGCGTATTTACAACCTTTAGGAACGTAGGCCTTCCACCATTATACACTTCTTTCCAACTGATGGTTGCCCAGGCAGTGATTGGCAGTCCACATCCCTCCTGCCTACCCAAGTAGCAGCTTCCCAATGTGGCTAGAGGAAATGCTTGGTTATTGTTTTGATCAGAGGTACTTGTTTCAGTAAGAAATTGGCATTCAGTCTTGGATCTTAACAGTGTTGCAGTTACCCCTGTGTCTGAGGAAGCTGCTCCAGTTGTAACTTACACTTTCTTCAGGCTGAAACAAGAAAACAGACATGGTTAGCACTGTGGGGGTTTTAGGCAGGATACAGTAATACCCTTGCAATTATTCCCGCCTCTGGGTTGCTGTAAGGACTTCCGTTAGATAGACTACATCATTTTTGTTGTTGATGCCAAACCCACCCTTACCCTTTCTTGTCCTTTGCTTTGTGCTGCTCCAAGAGCTGTTTGCCTTTCAGAATCTGCATTTTAAAAATTGTAGGAGCCAAAGGACCAGCACATCTGCTGCAAGATTGTGTACACCATGAAATCTCACCAATATTGTATCCTAAACTAGACCTGAACAATGATAATACTAGTTGACATGACTGCGGATGGGTAAAATCTCCTGGGGTGCCACCCCAGGTGAGGAGCTACAGGCAATTAATACGTCTTCTCCCTTAATTAAAAATTTTCCCTTAATTGGTGATCTGCTGTGGAATGTCTTTATGCTGTGAATATGTGCTGTTCCCATTGGTTAGTAAATAAAGCTGCGTTGGCCTATGCCAGGGCAGGATGGATCCAGGTGGGGAAATCCAGGAGAGACAGTGAGAGGAGAAAGGAGAGTGGGGGGAGACGCCCAACTGTCCTCTGAGAAACAACATGTAATGGGACGCAGGTAAAGCCACGGAGCACATGGTGATGCATAGCAATGGGTTCATTAAGATGAAAGAGCCAGCTAGCAAGAAGCCTGCCATAGGCCATACAATTGGTAATTAATATAAGCCTCTGAATGATTATTTTATAAGTGGCTGAGGGACTGTGGGGCCGGGTGGGACTGGAGAAAATTCTGCTGCAGTGATCCAGTACCAAGTGGTCAGCCTTAAAATCATACGCATACAAGCAACACTAAACAGACTCAGCAGGTTGTATTCATATATTTATATGCATGTATTTACATATTTATGTGTATATATTTATATGCATGCTGATCATGTAATAATAATAAAAAGAAAGAAAAAAGTGGGTTAGATCTGGGAGGAGTTAGGAAGAGTGGATTGAGGTGAATGTGATCAAAATTTATGTATAAAGTTCTTAAAAAACATTGCACGTATGTGCGTACACACACACACACACACACACACACACACACACACACACACGCACACAGAATCCTTTCTAAGCATGTGTTTTTAGACCCGTGGATTATATAGGAATTCACTCTGCAGTGTATATTTAATGGAGCCAAACAAACAAACAAACAAACAAACAAACAAA